>JAKRVW010000002.1:600000-793527 GCA_024086825.1 Abrus pulchellus subsp. cantoniensis
GAACTTGGGTCCAAAGCTGTGAGAAAGTGACAGAAGGGGAGAAAGTGGTGAGAAATCCTTCCTTTGAGTTCTAGGAGTGATATTCAAGGAGTTTCAGTGGCTTGAGACGAGTTTCGCACGTCTTCCTTTGCCGGTAAGGAAAAGGGAACCAAAAGAGACCAAAACTGGAACTTGGGTCCAAATCCACCAGAAAGTGCCAGAACGTAAGAAGGTGGTGGGAAAGCCTTCCTTTGAGTCCTGGGCGTGATATTCAAGGTGTTTGAGTGGCCTGAGACGAGTTTCGCACGTCTTCCTTTGACGGTTAGCAAAAGGGAACAAAAAGAGACGAAAACTAGAACTTGGGCCCAATGGTGCCAGAAAGTGACAGAAGGGGAGAAGGTGGTGAGAAATCCTTCCTTTGAGTTCTATGAGTGATATTCAAGGAGTTTCAGTGGCTTGCGACGACTTTCGCACGTCTTCCTTTGTCGGTAAGCAAAAGGGAACCAAAAAAGACCAAAAGTGGAACTTGTATCCAAAGGCACCAGAAAGTGCCAGAACGTGAGAAGGTGGTGGGAAAGCCTTTCTTTGAGTCCTAGGAGTGATATTCCAGGAGTTTCAGTGGCTTGAGACGAGTTTCGCACGTCTTCCTTTGCTAGTAAGTAAAAGGGAACCAAAAGAGACAAAAAGTGGAACTTGGGTCCAAAGGCACCAGAAAGTGCCAGAACGTGAGAAGCTGGTGGGAAAGCCTTTCTTTCAGTCCTAGGAGTGATATTCAAGGAGTTTTAGTGGTTTGAGACGAGTTTCGCACGTCTTCCTTTGCCAGTAAGCAAAAGGGAACCAAAAGAGACCAAAACTGGAAATTGGGTCCAAAGGCACCAGAAAGTGCCAGAACGTGAGAAGGTGGTGGGAAAGCCTTCCTTTGAGTTCTAGGAGTGATATTCAAGGTGTTTTAGTGGCCTGAGATGAGTTTCGCACGTCTTCCTTTGCCAGTAAGGAAAAAGGGACCAAAAGAGACCAAAACTGGAACTTGGGTCCAAAGGCGCCAGAAAGTGCCAGAAGGGGAAAAGGTGGTGAGAAATCCTTCCTTTGAGTTCTAGGAGTGATATTCAAGGAGTTTCAGTGGCTTGAGATGAGTTTCGCACGTCTTCCTTTGCCGGTAAGCAAAAGGGAACCAAAAGAGACCAAAACTGGAACTTGGGTCCAAATCCACCAGAAAGTGCCAGAACGTAAGAAGGTAGTGGGAAAGCCTTCCTTTGAGTCCTGGGCGTGATATTCATGGAGTTTGAGTGGCCTGAGACGAGTTTCGCACGTCTTCCTTTGACGGTAAGCAGAAGGGAACCAAAAGAGACGAAAACTAGAACTTGGGTCCAAAGGCACCAGAAAGTGCCAGAACGTGAGAAGGTGGTGGGAAAGCCTTCCTTTGAGTTCTAGGAGTGATATTCAAGGAGTTTTAGTGGCCTGAGACGAGTCTCGCACGTCTTCCTTTGCCGGTAAGCAAAAGGGACCAAAAGAGACCAAAACTGGAACTTGGGTCCAAAGGCGCCAGAAAGAGCCAGAAGGGGAGAAGGTGGTGAGAAATCCATCCTTTGAGTGCTAGGAGTGATATTCAAGGAGTTTCAGTGGCTTGAGACGAGTTTCGCACGTCTTCCTTTGCCGGTAAGCAAAAGGGAACCAAAAGAGACCAAAGCTAGAACTTGGGTCCAGAGGTGCCAGAAAGTGACAGAAGGGGAGAAGGTGGTGAGAAATCCTTCCTTTGAGTTCTAGGAGTGATATTCAAGGAGCTTCAGTGGCTTGAGATGAGTTTCGCACGTCTTCCTTTGCCGGTAAGCAAAAGGGAACCAAAAGAGACCAACTTTAGGACATGGGTCCTAAGGTGCCAGAAAGTGACAGAAGGGGAGAAGGTGGTGAGAAATCCTTCCTTTGAGTTCTATGAGTGATATTCAAGGAGTTTCAGTGGCTTGAAACGAGTTTCGCACATCTTCCTTTGCCAGTAAGCAAAAGGGGACCAAAAGAGACCAAAACTAGAACTTAGGTCCAAAGGCGCCAGAAAGTGCCAGAAGGGGAGAAGGTGGTGAGAAATCCATCCTTTGAGTGCTAGGAGTGATATTCAAGGAGTGTCAGTGGCTTGAGACGAGTTTCGCACGTCTTCCTTTGCAGGTAAGCAAAAGGGAACCAAAAGAGACCAAATCTAGAACATGGGTTCTAAGGTACCAGAAAGTGACAGAAGGGGAGAAGGTGGTGAGAAATCCTTCCTTTGAGTTCTATGAGTGATATTCAAGGAGTTTCAGTGGCTTGAGACGAGTTTCGCACATCTTCCTTTGTCGGTAAGCAAAAGGGAACCAAAAGAGACCAAACCTGGAACTTGGGTCCAAAGGCACCAGAAAGTGCCAGAACGTGAGAAGGTGGTGGGAAAGCCTTCCTTTGAGTTCTAAGAGTGACATTCAAGGAGTTTCAGTGGCTTGAGACGAGTTTCGCACGTCTTTCTTTGCCGGTAAGCAAAAGGGAACCAAAAGAGACCAAATCTAGAACTTGGGTCCAAAGGTGCCAGAAAGTGACAGAAGGGGAGAAGGTGGTGAGAATACCTTCCTTTGAGTTCTATGAGTGATATTCAAGGAGTTTTAGTGGCCTGAGATAAGTTTCGCACATCTTCCTTTGCCGGTAAACAAAAAGGGACCAAAAGAGAGCAAAACTAGAACTTCGGTCCAAAGGTGCCAGAAAGTGCCAGAAGCGGAGAAGGTGGTGAGAAAGCCTTCCTTTGTGTCTTCGGAGTGATATTCAAGGAGTTTCAGTGGCCTGATACGAGTTTCGCACGACTTCGTTTGCCGGTAAGCAAAAAGGGACCAAAAGAGACCAAAACTAGAACTTGGGTCCAAAGCTGCGAGAAAGTGACAGAAGGGGAGAAAGTGGTGAGAAATCCTTCCTTTGAGTTCTAGGAGTGATATTCAAGGAGTTTCAGTGGCTTGAGACGAGTTTCGCACGTCTTCCTTTGCCGGTAAGGAAAAGGGAACCAAAAGAGACCAAAACTGGAACTTGGGTCCAAATCCACCAGAAAGTGCCAGAACGTAAGAAGGTGGTGGGAAAGCCTTCCTTTGAGTCCTGGGCGTGATATTCAAGGTGTTTGAGTGGCCTGAGACGAGTTTCGCACGTCTTCCTTTGACGGTTAGCAAAAGGGAACAAAAAGAGACGAAAACTAGAACTTGGGCCCAATGGTGCCAGAAAGTGACAGAAGGGGAGAAGGTGGTGAGAAATCCTTCCTTTGAGTTCTATGAGTGATATTCAAGGAGTTTCAGTGGCTTTCGACGACTTTCGCACGTCTTCCTTTGTCGGTAAGCAAAAGGGAACCAAAAAAGACCAAAAGTGGAACTTGTATCCAAAGGCACCAGAAAGTGCCAGAACGTGAGAAGGTGGTGGGAAAGCCTTTCTTTGAGTCCTAGGAGTGATATTCCAGGAGTTTCAGTGGCTTGAGACGAGTTTCGCACGTCTTCCTTTGCTAGTAAGTAAAAGGGAACCAAAAGAGACAAAAAGTGGAACTTGGGTCCAAAGGCACCAGAAAGTGCCAGAACGTGAGAAGCTGGTGGGAAAGCCTTTCTTTGAGTCCTAGGAGTGATATTCAAGGAGTTTTAGTGGTTTGAGACGAGTTTCGCACGTCTTCCTTTGCCAGTAAGCAAAAGGGAACCAAAAGAGACCAAAACTGGAACTTGGGTCCAAAGGCACCAGAAAGTGCCAGAACGTGAGAAGGTGGTGGGAAAGCCTTCCTTTGAGTTCTAGGAGTGATATTCAAGGTGTTTTAGTGGCCTGAGATGAGTTTCGCACGTCTTCCTTTGCCAGTAAGCAAAAAGGGACCAAAAGAGACCAAAACTGGAACTTGGGTCCAAAGGCGCCAGAAAGTGCCAGAAACGGAAAAGGTGGTGAGAAAGCCTTCGTTTTTGTCTTCGGAGTGATATTCAAGGAGTTGCAGTGGCCTGAGACGAGTTTTGCACGACTTCCATTGCCGGTAAGCAAAAAGGGACCAAAAGAGACCAAAACTAGAACTTGGGTCCAAAGGTGCCAGAAAGTGATAGAAGGGAGAAGGTGGTGAGAAATCCTTCCTTTGAGTTCTAGGAGTGACATTCAAGGAGTTTAACTGGCTTGAGACGAGTTTCGCACGTCTTCCGTTGCCGGTAAGCAAAAGGGAACCAAAAGAGACCCAAACTGGAACTTGGGTCCAAAGGCACCAGAAAGTGCCAGAACGTGAGATGGTGGTGGGAAAGCCTTCCTTTGTGTCTTCGGAGTGATATTCAAAGAGTTTTAGTGGCCTGAGACGAGTTTCGCAAGTCTCCCTTTGCCAGTAAGCAAAAAGGGACCAAAAGAGACCCAAATTGGAACTTGGGTCCAAAGACACCACCAGAAAGTGCCAGAACGTGAGAAGGTGGTGGGAAAGCCTTCCTTTGAGTCCTAGGCGTGATATTCAAGGAGTTTTAGTGGCCTGAGACGAGTTTCGCACGTCTTCCTTTGCCGATAAGCAAAAGGGAACCAAAAGAGACCAAAACTGGAACTTGGGTCCAAAGGCACCAGAAAGTGCCAGAACGTGAGAAGGTGGTGGGAAAGCCTTCCTTTGAGTCCTAGGCGTGATATTCAAGGAGTTTTAGTGGCCTGAGACGAGTTTCGCAAGTCTCCCTTTGCCAGTAGGCAAAAAGGGACCAAAAGAGGCCAAAACTGGAACTTGGGTCCAAAGGCGCCAGAAAGTGCCAGAAGGGGAGAAGGTGGTGAGAAATCCATCCTTTGAGTGCTAGGAGTGATATTCAAGGAGTTTCAGTGGCTTGAGACGAGTTTCACACGTCTTCCTTTGCCGGTAAGCAAAAGGGAACCAAAAGAGACCAGAACAAGAACTTGGGTCCAGAGGTGCCACAAAGTGACAGAAAGGGAGAAGGTGGTGAGAAATCCTTCCTTTGAGTTCTAGGAGTGATATTCAAGGAGTTTCAGTGGCTTGAGATGAGTTTCGAACATCTTCCTTTGCCGGTAAGCAAAAGGGAACCAAAAGAGAACCAAACTGGAACTTGGGTCCAAAGGCACCAGAAAGTGCCAGAATGTGAGAAGGTGGTGGGAAAGCCTTCCTTTGAATCCTAGGCGTGATATTCAAGGAGTTTTAGTGGCCTGAGACGAGTTTCGCAAGTCACCCTTTGCCAGTAAGCAAAAAGGGACAAAAAGAGACCAAAACTGCAACTTGGATCCAAAGGCGCCAGAAAGTGCCAGAACGTGAGAAGGTGATGGGAAAGCCTTCCTTTGAGTCCTAGGCGTGATATTCAAGGAGTTTTAGTGGCCTGAGACCAGTTTCGCATGTCTTACTTTGCCGCTAGGCAAAAGGGAACTAAAAGAGACCAAAACTGGAACTTGGGTCCAAAGGCAACAGAAAGTGCCAGAATGTGAGAAGGTGGTGGGAAAGCCTTCCTTTGAGTCCTAGGCGTGATATTCAAGGAGTTTTAGTGGCCTGAGACGAGTTTCGCACGTCTTCCTTTGCCGGTAAGCAAAAGGTAACCAAAAGAGACCAAAACTGGAACTTGGGTCCAAAGGCACCAAAAAGTGCAAGAACGTGAGAAGGTGGTGGGAAAGCCTTTCTTTGAGTCCTAGGCTTGATATTCAAAGAGTTTTAGTGGCCTGAGACGAGTTTCGCAAGTCTCCCTTTGCCAGTAAGCAAAAAGGGACCAAAAGAGACCAAAACTGGAACTTGGGTCCAAAGGCGCCAGAAAGTGCCAGAAGGGGATAAGGTGGTGAGAAATCCATCCTTTGAGTGCTGGGAGTGATATTCAAGGAGTTTTAGTGGCTGGAGACGAGTTTCGCACGTCTACCTTTGCCGGTAAGCAAAAGGGAACCAAAAGTGACCAAAACTGGAACTTGAGTCCAAAGGCACAAGAAAGTGCCAGAACGTGAGGAGGTGGTGGGAAAGCCTTCCTTTGAGTAGGCGTGATATTCAAAGAGTTTAAGTGGCCTGAGACGAGTTTCGCAAGTCTCCCTTTGCCAGTAAGCAAAAAGGGACAAAAAGAGACCAAAACTGCAACTTGGATCCAAAGGCACCAGAAAGTGCCAGCACGTCAGAAGGTGGTGGGAAAGCCTTCCTTTGAGTCCTAGGCGTGATATTCAAGGAGTTTTAGTGGCCTGAGACGAGTTTCGCATGTCTTCCTTTGCCGGTAGGCAAAAGGGAACCAAAAGAAAGCAAAACTGGAACTTAGGTCCAAAGGCACCAGAAAGTGCCAGAACGTGAGAAGGTGGTGGGAAAGCCTTCCTTTGATTCCTAGGCGTGATATTTAAGGAGTTTTAGTGGTCTGAGACGAGTTTCGCACGTCTTCCTTTGCCAGTAAGCAAAAAGGGACCAAAAGAGACCAAAACTAGAACTTAGGTCCTAAGGTGCCAGAAAGTGACAGAAGGGGAGAAGGTGGTGAGAAATCCTTCCTTTGAGTTCTATGAGTGATATTCAAGGAGTTTCAGTGGCTTGAGACGAGTTTCGCACGTCTTCCTTTGTCGGTAAGCAAAAGGGAACCAAAAGAGACCAAAACTGGAACTTGGGTCCAAAGGCACCAGAAAGTGCCAGAACGTGAGAAGGTGGTGGGAAAGCCTTTCTTTGAGTCCTAGGAGTGATATTCAAGGAGTTTCAGTGGTTTGAGACGAGTTTCGCACGTCTTCCTTTGCCAGTAAGCAAAAGGGAACCAAAAGAGACCAAAACTGGAATTTGGGTCCAAATCCACCAGAAAGTGCCAGAACGTAAGAAGGTGGTGGGAAAGCCTTGCTTTGAGTCCTGGGCGTGATATTCAAGGAGTTTGAGTGGCCTGAGACGAGTTTCCCACGTCTTCCTTTGACGGTAAGCAGAAGGGAACCAAAAGAGACGAAAACTAGAACTTGGGCCCAAAGGTGCCAGAATGCGACAGAAGGGGAGAAGGTGGTGAGAAATCCTTCCTTTGAGTTCTATGAGTGATATTCAAGGAGTTTCAGTGGCTTGAGACGACTTTCGCACGTCTTCCTTTGTCAGTAAACAAAAGGGAACCAAAAAAGACCAAAAGTGGAACTTGTATCCAAAGGCACCAGAAAGTGCTAGAACGTGAGAAGGTGGTGGGAAAGCCTTTCTTTGAGTCCTAGGAGTGATATTCAAGGAGTTCCAGTGGCTTGAGACGAGTTTCGCACGTCTTCCTTTGCCGGTAAGCAAAAGGGAACCAAAAGAGACCAAAAGTGGAACTTGGGTCCAAAGGCACCAGAAAGTGCCAGAACGTGAGAAGGTGGTGGGAAAGCCTTCCTTTGAGTTCTAAGAGTGACATTCAAGGAGTTTCAGTGGCTTGAGACGAGTTTCGCACGTCTTCCTTTGCTGGTAAGCAAAAGGAACCAAAAGAGACCAAAACTGGAACTTGGGTCCAAAGGCACCAGAAAGTGCCAGAACGTGAGAAGGTGGTGAGAAATCCTTCCTTTGAGTTCTATGAGTGATATTCAAGGAGTTTCAGTGGCTTGAGACGAGTTTCACACGTCTTCCTTTGCCGGTAAGCAAAAAGGAACCAAAAGAGACCAAATCTAGAACATGGGTCCTAAGGTGCCAGAAAGTGACAGAAGGGGAGAAGGTGGTGAGAAATCCTTCCTTTGAGTTCTATGAGTGATATTCAAGGAGTTTCAGTCGCTTGAGATGAGTTTCGCACGTCTTCCTTTGTCGGTCAGCAAAAGGGAACCAAAAGACACCAAAACTGGAACTTGGGTTCAAAGGCACCAGAAAGTGCCAGAACATGAGAAGGTGGTGGGAAAGCCTTCCTTTGAATCCTAGGTGTGATATTCAAAGAGTTTTAGTGGCCTGAGATGAGTTTCGCAAGTCTCCCTTTGCCAGTCAGCAAAAAGGGACGAAAAGAGACTAAAACTGGAACTTGGGTCCAAAGGTGCCAGAAAGTGCCAAAAGGGGAGAAGGTGGTAAGAAATCATTCCTTTGAGTTCTAGGAGTGATATTCAAGGAGTTTCAGTGGCTTGAGACGAGTTTCCCATGTCTTCCTTTGCCGGTAAGCAAAAGGGAACCACAAGAGACCAAAACTAGAACTTGGGTCCAAAGGTGGCAGAAAGTGCCAGAACGTGAGAAAGTGGTGGGAAAGCCTTCCTTTGAGTCCTAGGCGTGATATTCAAGGAGTTTTAGTGGCCTGAGACGTGTTTCGCACGTCGTCCTTTGCTGGTAAGCAAAAGGGTTCTAGTTTTGTTCTCCTTTGGTCAGCTTTTGCTTACCGACAATGGAAGATGTGCGAAACTCGTCTCAGGCCATTGACACTCCTTGAATATCACTCCTAGGTCTCAAAGGAAGGCCTTCTCACCGCCTTCTTGCCTTCTTGCACTTTTTGGTGCCTTTGGACCCAAGTTCCAGTTTTGGTCTCCTTTGGTCCGCTTTTGCTTACCGGCAATGGAATATGTGTGAAACTCGTCTCAGGCCATTGAAACTCCTTGACTATCACTCCAACGAGTCAAAGGAAGGCTTTCTCACCACGTTCTCCCCTTCTTGCACTTTCTGGCGCCTTTGGACCCAAGTTCAGGTTTTCGTCTCTTTTCCTCCCTTTTTGCTTACCAGAAAAGGAAGACGTGCGAAACTCGTCTCAGACGACTAAAACTCCTTGAATATCACTCCTACGACTCAGAGGAAGGCTTTCTCACCACCTTCTCCCCTTCTTGCACTTTCTGGCGCCTTTGGACCCAAGTTCCAGTTATGGTCTCTTTTGGTCTCCGTTTGCATACCGGCAAAGGAAGACGTGCAAAACTCATCTCAGGCCACTGAAACTCCTTGAATATCACTCGTACGATTCAAAGGAAGGCATTCTCGCCACCTTCTCCCCTTCTTGCACTTTCTGGCGCCTATGGACCAAAGTTCCAGTTTTGGTCTCTTTTGCTCCCTTTTTGCTTACCAGAAAAGGAAGACGTGCGAAACTTGTCTCAGACGACTAAAACTCCTTCAATATCACTCCTACGACTCAGAAGAAGGCTTTCTCACCACCTTTTCCCCTTCTTGCACTTTCTGGCGCCTTGGACCCAAGTTCTAGTTTTGGTCTCTTTTGGTCCCCGTTTGCATACCGGGAAAGGAAGACGTGCAAAACTCCTCTCAGGCCACTGAAACTCCTTGAATATCACTCGTAAGACTCAAAGGAAGGCTTTCTCACCACCTTCTCCCTTCTTGCACCTTCTGCTGCCGCCTTTGGACCCAAGTTCTAGTTTTGGTCTCTTTTGCTCCCTTTTTGCTTACCAGAAAAGGAAGACGTGCGAAAGTCGTCTTAGACCACTGAAACTCCTTGAATATCACTTCTACGACTCAAAGGAAAGCTTTCTCACCACCTTCTCCCCTTCTTGCACTTTCTGGCGCCTTTGGACCCAAGTTCTAGTTTTGGTCTCTTTTCCTCCCTTTTTGCTTACCAGAAAAGGAAGACGTGCGAAACTCGTCTCAGACGACTAAAACTCATTGAATATCGCTCCTATGACTCAAAGGAAGGGTTTCTCACCACCTTCTCCCCTTATTGCACTTTCTGGCGCCTTTGGACCTAAGTTCCAGTTTTGGTCTCTTTTGGTCTCTGTTTGCATACCGGCAAAGGAAGACGTGCAAAACTCATCTCAGGCCACTGAAACTCCTTGAATATCACTCGTACGACTCATAGGAAGGCATTCTCACCACCTTCTCCCCTTCTTGCACTTTCTGGCGCCTATGGACCCAAGTTCCAGTTTTGGTCTCTTTTGCTCCCTTTTTGCTTACGAGAAAAGGAAGACGTGCGAAACTCGTCTCAGACGACTAAAACTCCTTGAATATCACTCCTACGACTCAGAAGATGGCTTTCTCACCACCTTTTCCCCTTCTTGCACTTTCTGGCGCCTTGGACCCAAGTTCTAGTTTTGGTCTCTTTTGGTCCCCGTTTGCATACCGGGAAAGGAAGACGTGCAAAACTCCTCTCAGGCCACTGAAACTCCTTGAATATCACTCGTAAGACTCAAAGGAAGGCTTTCTCACCACCTTCTCCCTTCTTGCACCTTCTGCCGCCTTTGGACCCAAGTTCTAGTTTTGGTCTCTTTTGCTCCCTTTTTGCTTACCAGAAAAGGAAGACGTGCGAAAGTCGTCTCAGACCACTGAAACTCCTTGAATATCACTTCTACGACTCAAAGGAAGGCTTTCTCACCACCTTCTCCCCTTCTTGCACTTTCTGGCGCCTTTGGACCCAAGTTCTAGTTTTGGTCTCTTTTCCTCCCTTTTTGCTTACCAGAAAAGGAAGACGTGCGAAACTCGTCTCAGACGACTAAAACTCCTTGAATATCGCTCCTACGACTCAAAGGAAGGCTTTCTCACCACCTTCTCCCCTTATTGCACTTTCTGGCGCCTTTGGACCCAAGTTCCAGTTTTGGTCTCTTTTGGTCTCCGTTTGCATACCGGCAAAGGAAGACGTGCAAAACTCATCTCAGGCCACTGAAACTCCTTGAATATCACTCGTACGACCCAAAGGAAGGCATTCTCACCACCTTCTCCCCTTCTTGCACTTTCTGGCGCCTATGGACCCAAGTTCCAGTTTTGGTCTCTTTTGCTCCCTTTTTGCTTACCAGAAAAGGAAGACGTGCGAAACTCGTCTCAGACGACTAAAACTCCTTGAATATCACTCCTACGACTCAAAAGAAGGCTTTCTCACCACCTTTTCCCCTTCTTGCACTTTCTGGTGCCTTGGACCCAAGTTCTAGTTTTGGTCTCTTTTGGTCCCCGTTTGCATACCGGCAAAGGAAGACGTGCAAAACTCCTCTCAGGCCGCTGAAACTCCTTGAATATCACTCGTACGACTCAAAGGAAGGCATTCTCACCACCTTCTCCCCTTCTTGCACTTTCTGCCGCGTTTGGACCCAAGTTCTCGTTTTGGTCTCTTTTGCTCCCATTTTGCTTACCAGAAAAGGAAGACGTGTGAAACTCATCTCAGACCAATAAAACTCCTTGAATATCACTCCTACGACTCAAAGGAAGGCTTTCTCACCACCTTCTCCCTTCTTGCACCTTCTGCCGCCTTTGGAGCCAAGTTCTAGTTTTGGTCTCTTTTGTTCCCTTTTTGCTTACCAGAAAAGGACGTCTCAGACTACTAAAACTCCTTGAAAATCACTCCTACGACTCAAAAGAAGGCTTTCTCAACACCTTCTCCCCTTCTTGCACTTTCTGGGGCCGTTGGACCCAAGTTCTAGTTTTGGTGTCTTTTGGTCCCCGTTTGCATACCGGCAAAGGAAAATGTGCAAAACTCCTCTCAGGCCACTGAAACTCCTTGAATATCACTCGTACGACTCAAAGGAAGGCATTCTCACCACCTCCTCCCCTTCTTGCACTTTCTGGCACCTTTGGACTTAAGTTCCAGTTTTGGTCTCTTTTGGTCCCTTTTAGCTTACCGGAAAAGGAAGACGTGCAAAACTCGTCTCAGACCTCTAAAACTCCTTGAATATCACTCCTACGACTCAAAGGAAGGCTTTCTCACCACCTTCTCCCCTTCTTGCACTTTCTGGCGCCTTTGGACCCTAGTTCTAGTTTTGGTCTCTTTTGGTCCCCATTTGCATTCTGGCAAAGAAAGACGTGCAAAACTCCTCTCAGGCCACTGAAACTCCTTGGATATCACTCATACGACTCAAAGGAAGGCATTCTCACCACCTTCTCCCCTTCTTGCACTTTCTGCCGCCTTTGGACACAAGTTCTCGTTTTGGTCTCTTTTGCTCCCTTTTTGCTTACCAGAAAAGGAAGACGTGCGAAACTCTTCTCAAACCACTAAAACTCCTTGAATATCACTTCTACGACTCAAAGGAAGGCTTTCTCACCACCTTCTCCCGCCTTGCACTTTCTGCTGCCTTTGGACCCAAGTTCTAGTTTTGGTCTCTTTTGCTCCGTTTTTGCTTACCAGAAAAGGAAGACGTGCGAAACTCGTCTCAGACCACTGAAACTGCTTGAATATCACTTCTACGACTCAAAGGAAGGCTTTCTCACCACCTTCTCCCCTTCTTTCACTTTCTGGCGCCTTTGGACCTAAGTTCCAGTTTTGGTCTCTTTTGTTCTGTTTTTGCTTACCAGAAAAGGAAGACGTGCGAAACTCGTCTCAGACCACTGAAACTCCTTGAATATCACTCCTACGACTCAAAGGAAGGCTTTCTCACCACCTTCTCCCCTTCTTGCACTTTTTGGCAATGGAAGACGTGCGAAACTCTTCTCAGGCCACTAAAACTCGTTGAATATCACTCCGAGGACTCAGAGGAAGGCTTTCTCACCACCTTCTCCAATTCTGGTACTTTCTGGCGCCTTTGGACCCAAGTTCTACTTTTGTTCTCCTTTGGTCAGCTTTTGCTTACCGGCAACGGAAGATGTGCGAAACTTGTCTCAGGCCATTGACACTCCTTGAATATCACTCCTAGGTCTCAAAGGAAGGCTTTCAAAACGCCTTCTCCCCTTCTTGCACTTTCTGCCGCCTTTGGACCCAAGTTCTAGTTTTGGTCTCTTTTGGTCCCTGTTTGCATACCGGCAAAGGAAGACATGCAAAACTCGTCTCAGGCCACTGAAACTTCTTGAATATCACTCGTACGACTCAAAGGAAGGCATTCCCACCACCTTCTCCCCTTCTTGCACATTCTGGCGCCTATGGACCCAAGTTCCAGTTTTCGTCTCTTTTGCTTACCGGCAATGGAAGACGTGCAAAACTCTTCTCAGGCCACTGAAACTCGTTGAATATCACTCCGAGGACTCAGAGGAAGGCTTTCTCACCACCTTCTCCAATTTTGGTACTTCCTACCGGCAATGGAAAATGTGCGAAACTCTTCTGAGGCCATTGACACTCCTTGAATATCACTCCTAGGTCTCAAAGGAAGGCTTTCTCACCACCTTCTCCACTTCTTCCACTTTCTGCCGCCTTTGGACCAAAGTTCTCGTTTTGGTCTCTTTTGCTCTCTTTTTCCTTACCAGAAAAGGAAGTCGTGCGAAACTCGTCTCAGACCACTAAAACTCCTTGAATATCTCTTCAACGACTCAAAGGAAGGCATTCTCACCACCTTCTCCCCTTCTTGCGCTTTCTGCCGCGTTTGGACCCAAGGTCTAGTTTTGGTCTCTTTTGCTCCCTTTTTGCTTACCGGCAAAGGAAGACGTGCAAAACTCGTGTCAGGCCATTGAAACTCCTTGAATATCACCCATACGACTCAAAGGAAGGCTTTCTCACCACCTTCTCCCCTTCTTGCGCTTTCTGCCGCCTTTGGACCCAAGTTCTAGTTTTGGTCTCTTTTGGTCCCCGTTTGCATACCGGCAAAGGAAGACGTGCAAAACTCCTCTCAGGACACTGAAACTCCTTGAATATCACTCGTACGACTCAAAGGAAGGCATTCTCACCACCTTCTCCCCTTCTTGCGCTTTCTGCCGCGTTTGGACCCAAGGTCTAGTTTTGGTCTCTTTTGCTCCCTTTTTGCTTACCAGAAAAGGAAGACGTGAGAAACTCGTCTGAGACCACTGAAACGCCTTGAATATCACTTCTACGACTCAAAGGAAGGCTTTCTCACCACCTTCTCCCCTTTTTGCACTTTCTGGTTCCTTTGGACCCAAGTTCCAGTTTTGGTCTCTTTTGGTCCCTTTTTGCTTACCAGAAAAGGAAGACGTGCGAAACTCGTCTCAGACCACTAAAACTCCTTGAATATCACTCCTACGACCTAAAGGAAGGGTTTCTCACCACCTTCTCCCCTTCTTGCACTTTCTGGCGCCTTTGGACCCAAGTTCTAGTTTTGGTCTCTTTTGGTCCCCGTTTACATACCGGCAAAGGAAGACGTGCAAAACTCGTCTCAAGCCACAGAAACTACTTGAATATCACTCGTACGACCCAAAGGAAGGCTTTCTCACCACCTCCTCCCCTTCTTGCACTTTCTAGCGCCTTTGGACCCAAGTTCCAGTTTTGGTCTCTTTTGGTCCCTTTTAGCTTACCGGAAAAGGAAGACGTGCGAAACTCGTCTCAAACCACTAAAACTCCTTGAATATCACTCCTACGACTCAAAGGAAGGCTTTCTCACCACCTTCTCCCCTTCTTGCACTTTCTGCCGCCTTTGGACCCAAGTTCTAGTTTTGGTCTCTTTTGGTCCCCGTTTGCATACCGGCAAAGGAAGACGTGCAAAACTCGTGTCAGGCCACTGAAACTCCTTGAATTTCACTCCTACGACTCAAAGGAAGGCTTTCTCACCACCTTCTCCCCTTCTTTCACTTTCTGCCGCCTTTGGACCCAAGTTCTAGTTTTGGTCTCTTTTGGTCCCCGTTTACATACCGGCAAAGGAAGACGTGCAAAACTCGTCTCAGGCCACTGAAACTACTTGAATATCACTCGTACGACTCAAAGGAAGGCTTTCTCACCACCTCCTCCCCTTCTTGCACTTTCTAGCGCCTTTGGACCCAAGTTCCAGTTTTGGTCTCTTTTGGTCCCTTTTAGCTTACCGAAAAAGGAAGACGTGCGAAACTCGTCTCAGACCACTAAAACTCCTTGAATATCACTCCTACGACTCAAAGGAAGGCTTTCTCACCACCTTCTCCCCTTCTTGCACTTTCTGGCGCCTTTGGACCCAAGTTCTAGTTTTGGTCTCTTTTGGTCCCCGTTTGCATACCGGCAAAGGAAGACGTGCAAAACTCGTGTCAGGCCACTAAAACTCCTTGAATATCACCCGTACGACTCAAAGGAAGGCTTTCTCACCACCTTCTCCCCTTCTTTCACTTTCTGCCGCCTTTGGACCCAAGTTCTCGTTTTGGTCTCTTTTGGTCCCTTTTTGCTTACCAGAAAAGGAAGACGTGCGAAACTCTTCTCAGGCCACTGAAACTCGTTGAATATCACTCCGAGGACTCAGAGGAAGGCTTTGTCACCACCTTCTCCAATTTTGGTACTTCTTGGCGCCTTTGCACCCAAGTTCTAGTTTTGTTCTCCTTTGGTCACATTTTGCTTACTGGCAATGAAAAATGTGCGAAACTCGTCTCAGGCCATTGATACTCCTTGAATATCACTCCTAGGTCTCAAAGGAAGGTTTTCTCACCACCTTCTCCCCTTCTTGCACTTTCTGCCGCCTTTGGACCCAAGTTCTCGTTTTGGTCTCTTTTGCTCCCTTTTTGTTTACCAGAAAAGGAAGACGTGCGAAACTCGTCTCAGACCACTAAAGCTCCTTGAATATCACTCCTACGACTCAAAGGAAGGCTTTCTCACCACCTTCTCCCTTCTTGCACTTTCTGCCGCCTTTGGACCCAAGTTCTAGTTTTGGTCTCTTTTGCTCCCTTTTTGCTTACCGGAAAAGGAAGACGTGCGAAACTCGTCTGAGACCACTGAAACGCCTTGAATATCACTTCTATGACTCAAAGGAAGGCTTTCTCACCACCTTCTCCCCTTTTTGCACTTTCTGGCTCCTTTGGACCCAAGTTCCAGTTTTGGTCTCTTTTGGTCCCTTTTTGCTTACCAGAAAAGGAAGACGTGCGAAACTCGTTTCAGACCACTGAAACTCCTTGAATATCACTCCTACGACTCAGAAGAAGGCTTTCTCACCACCTTCTCCCCATCTTGCACTTTCTGCCGCCTTTGGACCCAAGTTCTCGTTTTGGTCTCTTTTGGTCCCTTTTTGCTTACCAGAAAAGGAAGACGTGCGAAACTCATCTCAGACGACTAAAACTCCTTGAATATCACTCCTACGACTCAAAGGAAGGCTTTCTCACCACCTTCTCCCCATTTTGCACTTTCTGGCGCCTTTGGACCCAAGTTCCAGTTTTGGTCTCTTTTGGTCTCCGTTTGCATACCGGCAAAGGAAGACGTGCAAAACTCGTCTCAGGCCACTAAAACTCCTTGAATATCACTCCTACGACTCAAAGGAAGGCATTCTCACCACCTTCTCCCCTTCTTGCACTTTCTGGCGCTTATGGACCCAAGCTCCAGTTTTGGTCTCTTTTGCTTACCGGCAATGGAAGACGTGCGAAACTCTTCTTAGGCCACTGAAACTCTTCTCCACTTTTGGTACTTTCTGGCGCCTTTGAAAAATGTGCGAAACTTGTCTCAGGCTTTTGTTCTCCTTTGGTCAGCTTTTGCTTACCGGCAATGGAAAATGTGCGAAACTTGTCTCAGGCCATTGACACTCCTTGAATATCACTCCTAGGTCTCAAAGGAAGGCTTTCTCACCACCTTCTCCCCTTCTTGCACTTTCTGCCGCCTATGGACCCAAGTTCTAGTTTTGGTCTCTTTTGGTCCCCGTTTGCATACCGGCAAAGGAAGACGTGCAAAACTCCTCTCAGGACACTGAAACTCCTTGAATATCACTCGTATGAGTCAAAGGAAGGCATTCTCACCACCTTCTCCCCTTCTTGCACTTTCTGCCGCCTTTGAACCCAAGTTCTCGTTTTGGTCTCTTTTGCTCCCTTTTTGCTTACCAGAAAAGGAAGACGTGCGAAACTCATCTCAGACCACTAAAACTCCTTGAATATCACTCCTACGACTCAAAGGAAGGCTTTCTCACCACCTTCTCCCTTCTTGCACTTTCTGCCGCCTTTGGACCCAAGGTCTAGTTTTGGTCTCTTTTGCTCCCTTTTTGCTTACCAGAAAAGGAAGACGTGAGAAACTCGTCTCAGACCACTGAAACGCCTTGAATATCACTTCTACGACTCAAAGGAAGGCTTTCTCACCACCTTCTCCCCTTTTTGCACTCTCTGGCTCCTTTGGACTCAAGTTCCAGTTTTGGTCTCTTTTAGTCCCTTTTTGCTTACCAGAAAAGGAAGACGTGCGAAACTCGTCTCAGACCACTAAAACTCCTTGAATATCACTCCTACGACCTAAAGGAAGGGTTTCTCACCACCTTCTCCCCTTCTTGCGCTTTCTGGCGCCTTTGGACCCAAGTTCTAGTTTTGGTCTCTTTTGGTCCCCGTTTACATAACGGCAAAGGAAGACGTGCAAAACTCGTCTCAGGTCACTGAAACTCCTTGAATATCACTCGTACGACTCAAAGGAAGGCTTTCTCACCACCTCCTCCCCTTCTTGCACTTTCTGGCGCCTTTGGACCCAAGTTCCAGTTTTGGTGTCTTTTGGTCCCTTTTAGCTTACCGGAAAAGGAAGACGTGCGAAACTCGTCTCAGACCACTAAAACTCCTTGAATATCACTCCTACGACTCAAAGGAAGGCTTTCTCACCACCTTCTCCCCTTCTTGCACTTTCTGGCGCCTTTGGACCCAAGTTCTAGTTTTGGTTTCTTTTGGTCCCCGTTTGCATACCGGCAAAGGAAGACGTGCAAAACTCGTGTCAGGCCACTGAAACTCCTTGAATATCACCCATACGACTCAAAGGAAGGCTTTCTCACCACCTTCTCCCCTTCTTGCGCTTTCTGCCGCCTTTGGACCCAAGTTCTAGTTTTGGTCTCTTTTAGTCCCTGTTTGCATACCGGCAAAGGAAGACGTGCAAAACTCCTCTCAGGACACTGAAACTCCTTGAATATCACTCGTACGACTCAAAGGAAGGCATTCTCACCACCTTCTCCCCTTCTTGCGCTTTCTGCCGCGTTTGGACCCAAGTTCTCGTTTTGGTCTCTTTTGCTCCCTTTTTGCTTACCAGAAAACGAAGACGTGCGAAACTCGTCTCAGACCACTAAAACTCTTTGAATATCACTCCTACGACTCAAAGGAAGGCTTTCTCACCACCTTCTCCCTTCTTGCACCTTCTGCCGCCTTTGGACCCAAGTTCTAGTTTTGGTCTCTTTTGCTCCCTTTTTGCTTACCAGAAAAGGAAGACATGCGAAACTCGTCTCAGACCACTAAAACTCCTTCAATATCACTCCTACGACTCAAAGGAAGGCTTTCTCACCACATTCTCCCCTTATTGTACTTTCTGGCGCCTTTGGACCCTAGTTCTAGTTTTGGTCTCTTTTGGTCCCCGTTTGCATACTGGCAAAGAAAGACGTGCAAAAGTCCTCTCAGGCCACTGAAACTCCTTGAATATCACTCATACGACTCAAAGGAAGGCATTCTCACCACCTTCTCCCCTTCTTGCACTTTCTGCCGCCTTTGGACACAAGTTCTCGTTTTGGTCTCTTTTGCTCCCTTTTTGCTTACCAGAAAAGGAAGACGTGCGAAACTCTTCTCAAACCACTAAAACTCCTTCAATATCACTTCTACGACTCAAAGGAAGGCTTTCTCACCACCTTCTCCCGCCTTGCACTTTCTGCTGCCTTTGGACCCAAGTTCTAGTTTTGGTCTCTTTTGCTCCCTTTTTGCTTACCAGAAAAGGAAGACGTGCGAAACTCGTCTCAGACTACTGAAACTGCTTGAATATCACTTCTACGACTCAAAGGAAGGCTTTCTCACCACCTTCTCCCCTTCTTTCACTTTCTGGCGCCTTTGGACCCAAGTTCCAGTTTTGGTCTCTTTTGGTCCGTTTTTGCTTACCAGAAAAGAAAGACGTGCAAAACTCGTCTCAGACCACTGAAACTCCTTGAATATCACTCCTACGACTCAAAGGAAGGCTTTCTCACCACCTTCTCCCCTTCTTGCACTTTCTGGCAATGGAAGACGTGCGAAACTCTTCTCAGGCCACTAAAACTCGTTGAATATCACTCCGAGGACTCAGAGGAAGGCTTTCTCACCACCTTCTCCAATTCTGGTACTTTCTGGCGCCTTTGGACCCAAGTTCTACTTTTGTTCTCCTTTGGTCAGCTTTTGCTTACCGGCAATGGAAGATGTGCGAAACTTGTCTCAGGCCATTGACACTCCTTGAATATCACTCCTAGGTCTCAAAGGAAGGCTTTCAAATCGCCTTCTCCCCTTCTTGCACTTTCTGCCGCCTTTGGACCAAAGTTCTCGTTTTGGTCTCTTTTGCTCCCTTTTTCCTTACCAGAAAAGGAAGACATGCAAAACTCGTCTCAGGCCACTGAAACTTCTTGAATATCACTCGTACGACTCAAAGGAAGGCATTCTCACCACCTTCTCCCCTTCTTGCACATTCTGGCGCCTATGGACCCAAGTTCCAGTTTTCGTCTCTTTTGCTTACCGGCAATGGAAGACGTGCAAAACTCTTCTCAGGCCACTGAAACTCGTTGAATATCACTCCGAGGACTCAGAGGAAGGCTTTCTCACCACCTTCTCCAATTTTGGTACTTCCTGGCGCCTTTGGACCAAGGTTCTAGTTTTGTTCTCCTTTGGTCAGCTTTTGCTTACCGGCAATGGAAAATGTGCGAAACTCGTCTCAGGCCATTGACACTCCTTGAATATCACTCCTAGGTCTCAAAGGAAGGCTTTCTCACCACCTTCTCCCCTTCTTCCACTTTCTGCCGCCTTTGGACCAAAGTTCTCGTTTTGGTCTCTTTTGCTCCCTTTTTCCTTACCAGAAAAGGAAGTCGTGCGAAACTCGTCTCAGACCACTAAAACTCCTTGAATATCTCTTCTACGACTCAAAGGAAGGCTTTCTCACCACCTTCTCCCCTTCTTGCACTTTCTGCCGCCTTTGCACCCAAGTTCTAGTTTTGGTCTCTTTTGGTCCCCGTTTGCATACCGGCAAAGGAAGACGTGCAAAACTCCTCTCAGGACACTGAAACTCCTTGAATATCACTCCTATGAATCAAAGGAAGGCTTTCTCACCACCTTCTCCCCTTCTTGCACTTTCTGGCGCCTTTGGACCCAAGTTCCAATTTTGGTCTCTTTTGATCTCCGTTTGCATACCGGTAAAGGAAGACGTGCAAAACTCGTCTCAGGCCACTGAAACTCCTTGAATATCACTCGTACGACTCAAAGGAAGGCAGTCTCACCCCCTTCTCCCCTTCTTGCACTTTCTGGCGCCTATGGACCCAAGTTCCAGTTTTCGTCTCTTTTGCTTACCGGCAATGGAAGACGTGCGAAACTCTTCTCAGGCCACTGAAACTCGTTGAATATCACTCCGAGGACTCAGAGGAAGGCTTTCTCACCACCTTCTCCAATTTTGGTACTTGCTGGCACCTTTGGACCCAAGTTCTAGTTTTGTTCTCCTTTGGTCAGCTTTTGCTTACCGGCAATTGAAAATGTGCGAAACTCGTCTCAGGCCATTGACACTCCTTGAATATCACTCCTAGGTCTCAAAGGAAGGCTTTCTCACCACCTTCTCCCCTTCTTCCACTTTCTGCCGCCTTTGGACCCAAGTTCTAGTTTTGGTCTCTTTTGGTCCCCGTTTGCATACAGGCAAAGGAAGACGTGCAAAACTCCTCTCAGGACACTGAAACTCCTTGAATATCACTCGTATGACTCAAAGGAAGGCATTCCCACCACCATCTCCCCTTCTTGCACTTTCTGCCGCCTTTGCACCCAAGTTCTCGTTTTGGTCTCTTTTGCTCCCTTTTTGCTTACCAGAAAAGGAAGACGTGCGAAACTCATCTCAGACCACTAAAACTCCTTGAATATCACTCCTACGACTCAAAGGAAGGCTTTCTCACCACCTTCTCCCTTCTTGCACTTTCTGCCGCCTTTGGACCCAAGGTCTAGTTTTGGTCTCTTTTGCTCCCTTTTTGCTTACCAGAAAAGGAAGACGTGAGAAACTCGTCTGAGACCACTGAAACGCCTTGAATATCACTTCTACGACTCAAAGGAAGGCTTTCTCACCACCTTCTCCCCTTTTTGCACTTTCTGGTTCCTTTGGACCCAAGTTCCAGTTTGGTCTCTTTTGGTCCCTTTTTGCTTACCAGAAAAGGAAGATGTGCGAAACTCGTCTCAGACCACTAAAACTCCTTGAATATCACTCCTACGACCTAAAGGAAGGGTTTCTCACCACCTTCTCCCCTTCTTGCACTTTCTGGCGCCTTTGGACCCAAGTTCTAGTTTTGGTCTCTTTTGGTCCCCGTTTACATACCGGCAAAGGAAGACGTGCAAAACTCGTCTCAGGCCACTGAAACTACTTGAATATCACTCGTACGACTCAAAGGAAGGCTTTCTCACCACCTCCTCCCCTTCTTGCACTTTCTGGCGCCTTTGGACCCAAGTTCCAGTTTTGGTCTCTTTTGGTCCCTTTTAGCTTACCGGAAAAGGAAAACGTGCGAAACTCGTCTCAGACCACTAAAACTCCTTGAAAATCACTCCTACGACTCAAAGGAAGGCTTTTTCACCACCTTCTCCCCTTCTTGCACTTTCTGGCGCCTTTGGACCCAAGTTCTAGTTTTGGTCTCTTTTGGTCCCCGTTTGCATACTGGCAAAGGAAGACGTGCAAAACTCGTGTCAGGCCACTGAAACACCTTGAATATCACCCGTACGACTCAAAGGAAGGCTTTCTCACCACCTTCTCACCTTCTTTCACTTTCTGCCGCCTTTGGACCCGAGTTCTCGTTTTGGTCTCTTTTGGTCCCTTTTTGCTTACCAGAAAAGGAAGACATGCGAAACTCGTCTCAGAGGACTAAAACTCCTTGAATATCACTCCTACGACTCAAAGGAAGGCTTTCTCACCACCTTCTCCCCTTCTTGCACTTTCTGGCGCCTTTGGACCCAAGTTCTAGTTTTGGTCTCTTTTTGTCCCCGTTTGCATACCGACAAAGGAAGACGTGCAAAACTCGTGCCAGGCCACTGAAACTCCTTGAATATCACCCGTACGACTCAAAGGAAGGCTTTCTCACCACCTTCTCCCCTTCTTTCACTTTCTGCCGCCTTTGGACCCAAGTTCTCGTTTTGGTCTCTTTTGGTCCCTTTTTGCTTACCAGAAAAGGAAGACGTGCGAAACTCTTCTCAGGCCACTGAAACTCGTTGAATATCACTCCGAGGACTCAGAGGAAGGCTTTGTCACCACCTTCTCCAATTTTGGTACTTCTTGGCGCCTTTGGACCCAAGTTCTAGTTTTGTTCTCCTTTGGTCACATTTTGCTTACCGGCAATGGAAAATGTGCGAAACTCTTCTCAGGCCATTGACACTCCTTGAATATCACTCCTAGGTCTCAAAGGAAGGTTTTCTCACCACCTTCTCCCCATCTTGCACTTTCTGCCGCCTTTGGACCCAAGTTCTCGTTTTGGTCTCTTTTGCTCCCTTTTTGCTTACCAGAAAAGGAAGACGTGCGAAACTCGTCTCAGACCACTAAAGCTCCTTGAATATCACTCCTACGACTCAAAGGAAGGCTTTCTCACCACCTTCTCCCTTCTTGCACTTTCTGCCGCCTTTGGACCCAAGTTCTAGTTTTGGTCTCTTTTGCTCCCTTTTTGCTTACCAGAAAAGGAAGATGTGCGAAACTCGTCTGAGACCACTGAAACGCCTTGAATATCACTTCTACGACTCAAAGGAAGGCTTTCTCACCACCTTCTCCCCTTTTTGCACTTTCTGGCTCCTTTGGACCCAAGTTCCAGTTTTGGTCTCTTTTGGTCCCTTTTTGCTTACCAGAAAAGGAAGACGTGCGCAACTCGTTTCAGACCACTGAAACTCCTTGAATATCACTCCTACGACTCAAAGGAAGGCTTTCTCACCACCTTCTCCCCTTCTTGCACTTTTTGGCGCCTTTGGACACAAGTTGTAGTTTTGGTCACTTTTGGTCCCCGTTTGCATACCGGCAAAGGAGGACGTGCAAAACTCTTCTCAGGCCACTGAAACTCCTTGAATATCACTCGTACGACTCAAAGGAAGGCTTTCTCACCACCTTCTCCCCTTTTTGCACTTTCTGGCTCCTTTGGACCCAAGTTCTAGTTTTGGTCTCTTTTGGTCCCTTTTTGCTTACCGGAAAAGGAAGACGTGCGAAACTCGTCTCAGACCACTAAAACTCCTTGAATATCACTCCTACGACTCAAAGGAAGACTTTCTCACCATCTTCTCCCCTTCTTGCACTTTCGGGCGCCTTTGGACCCAAGTTCTAGTTTTGGTCTCTTTTGGTCCCCGGTTGTATACCGGCAAAGGAAGACGTGCAAAACTCGTGTCAGGCCGCTGAAACTCCTTGAATATCACCCTTACGACTCAAAGGAAGGCTTTCTCACCACCTTCTCCCCATCTTGCACTTTCTGCCGCCTTTGGACCCAAGTTCTCGTTTTGGTCTCTTTTGGTCCCTTTTTATTTACCAGAAAAGGAAGACGTGCGAAACTTGTCTCAGACGACTAAAACTCCTTGAATATCACTCCTACGACTCAAAGGAAGGCTTTCTCACCACCTTCTCCCCATTTTGCACTTTCTGGCGCCTTTGGACCCAAGTTCCAGTTTTGGTGTCTTTTGGTCTCCGTTTGCATACCGGCAAAGGAAGACGTGCAAAACTCGTCTCAGGCCACTAAAACTCCTTGAATATCACTCCTACGACTCAAAGGAAGGCATTCTCACCACCTTCTCCCCTTCTTGCACTTTCTGGCGCCTATGGAGCCAAGTTCCAGTTTTGGTCTCTTTTGCTTACCGGCAATGGAAGACGTGCGAAACTCTTCTTAGGCCACTGAAACTCGTTGAATATCACTCCGAGGACTCAGAGGAAGTCTTTCTCACCACCTTCTCCAATTTTGGTACTTTCTGGCGCCTTTGGACCCAAGTTCTAGTTTTGTTCTCCTTTGGTCAGCTTTTGCTTACCGGCAATGGAAAATGTGCGAAACTCGTCTCAGGCAATTGACACTCCTTGAATATCACTCCTAGGTATCAAAGGAAGGCTTTCTCACCACCTGCTCCCCTTCTTGCACTTTCTGCCGCCTTTGGACCCAAGTTCTAGTTTTGGTCTCTTTTGGTCCCCGTTTGCATACCGGCAAAGGAAGACGTGCAAAACTCCTCTCAGGACACTGAAACTCCTTGAATATCACTCGTATGACTCAAAGGAAGGCATTCTCACCACCTTCTCCCCTTCTTGCACTTTCTGCCGCCTTTGCACCCAAGTTCTCGTTTTGGTCTCTTTTGCTCCCTTTTTGCTTACCAGAAAAGGAAGACGTGCGAAACTCGTCTCAGAGGACTAAAACTCCTTGAATATCACTCCTACGACTCAAAGGAAGGCTTTCTCACCACCTTCTCCCCTTCTTGCACTTTCTGCCGCCTTTGGACCCAAGTTCTAGTTTTGATCTCTTTTGGTCCCCGTTTGCATACCGGCAAAGGAAGACGTGCAAAACTCGTGTCAGGCCACTGAAACTCCTTGAATATCACCCGTACGACTCAAAGGAAGGCTTTCTCACCACCTTCTTCCCTTCTTTCACTTTCTGCCTCCTTTGGACCCAAGTTCTCGTTTTTGTCTCTTTTGGTTCCTTTTTGCTTACCAGAAAAGGAAGACGTGCGAAACTCGTCTCAGGCCAGTGAAACTTGTTGAATGTCAGTCCAAGGACTCAAAGGAAGGCTTTCTCACCACCTTCTCCCCTTTTGGCACTTTTTGGCGCGTTTGGACCCAATTTCCAGTTTTGGTCTCTTTTGGTCCCCTTTTGCTTACCGGCAAAGGAAGAAGTGCGAAACTTGTCTCAGGCCACTGAAACTCGTTGAATATCACTCCTAGGACAAAAGAAAGGCTTTCTCCCCACCTTCACCCCTTCTGGCACTTTCTGGTGCCTTTGCACCCAAGTTCTAGTTTCGGTCTCTTTTGGACACCTTTCGCTTATCGGCAAAGAAAGACGTGCGAAACTAGACTCAGGCTACTGATACTCCTTGAATATCACTCCTAGGACTCAAAGGAAGGCTTTCCCACCACCTTCTCCCCTTTTATCACTTTCAAGCTCCTTCGGACCCAACTTCCAGTTTTAGTTTCTTTTGTTCCCCTTTTGCTTACCAGCAAAGGCAAATGTGCGAAACTAGACTCAGGCGACGGAAGCTCCTTGTATATCACTCCTAGGACTCAAAGGGAGGCTTTCTCACTACCTTCTTCCCTTTGGGAACTTTCTGGCGCCTTTGGAGCCAAGTTCCAATTTTGGCCTCTTTTGGACACCTTTCGCTTATCGGTAAAGGAAGACGTGCAAAACTCCTCTCAGGCCACTGAAACTCCTTGAATATCAATCCTAGGACTCAAAGGAAGGCTTTCTCACCACCTTCTCCCCTTCTGGCACTTTCTGGCTCCTTTCGACCCATGTTCCAGTTTTGGTCTCTTTTGGTTACCTTTCGCTTATTGGCAAAGGAAGACGTGCGAAACTCCTCTTAGGCCACTGAAACTCCTTGAATATCACTCCTAGGACTCAAAGGAAGGCTTTCTCACCACCTTCTCTCCTTCTGGCACTTTCTGGCAATTTGAACCCTAGTTCCAGTTTTGGTCTCCTTTGGTCCTTTTTTGCTTACTGGCAAAGGAAGAAGTGCGAAACTCGTCTCAGGCCACTGAAACCCTTTGAATATAACTCCTAGGACTCAAACAAAGGCTTTCTCACCACCTTCTCCCCGTATTGCACTTTTTGGCACATTTGGACCAAGGTTCCAATTTTGGTCTCTTTTGGTCCTCTTTTCCTTACCGACATAGGAAGAAGCCGTGCGAAACTCGTCTCAGGCCACTGAAACTTTAATATCACTCCTAGGACTCAAAGGAAGGCTTTTTCTCACTACCTTCTCCCCTTTTGGCACTTTCTGGCGTCTTTGCACCCAAGTTCCAGTTTTGGTCTCTTTTGGTCCTCCTTTGCTTAACGGCAAAGGAAGACGTGCGAAACTCGTCTCAGGCCCTTGAAACTGCTTGAATATCACTCGAAAAACTGAAAGCAAGGCTTTCTCACCACCTTCTCCCTTTCTACACTTTCTGGCGCCTTTGGACCCAAGTTCCAGTTTTTGTCTCTTTTAGTCCCTTTTTGCTTACCGGCAAAGGAAGACGTGCGAAACTAGTCTCAGGCCACTGAAACGCCTTGCATATCACTCCTAGAACTCAAAGGAAGGATTTCCCACCACCTTCTCCCGTTCTGGCACTTTCTGGCGCCTTTGGACCCAAGTTCGAGTTTTGGTTTCTTTCGGTCCCCTTTTGCTTACCGGCAAAGGAAGTAGCCGTTCGAAACTCATCTCAGGCCACTGAAACTGCTTGAATATCACTCCTAGGACACAAAGGAAGGCTTTCTCACCAGCTTCTCCCCTTCTTCCACTTTCTGCCGCCTTTGGACCAATGTTCCAGTTTTGGTCTCTTTTGGTCCCTTTTTGCTTACAGGGAATAGAAGACGTGCGAAACTCGTCTCAGACGACTGAAACTCCTTGAATATCACTCCTCTAACTCAAAGGAAGGCTTTCTAACCACCTTCTCCCCTTCTTGCACTTTCTGCCGCCTTTGGACCCAAGTTCTAGTTTTGGTCTCTTTTGCTCCCTTTTTGCTTACCAGAAAAGGAAGCCGTGCGAAACTTGTCTCAGACGACTAAAACTCCTTGAATATCACTTCTACGACTCAAAGGAAGGCTTTCTCACCACCTTCTCCCCTTCTTGCACTTTCTGGCACCTTTGGACCCAAGTTCTAGTTTTGGTCTCTTTTGGTCCCTTTTCGCTTACCGGGGAAAAGAAGACGTGCGAAACTCGTCTCAGACGACTGAAACTCCTTGAATATCACTCCTCTGACTCAAAGGAAGGCTTTCTAACCACCTTCTCCCCTTCTTGCACTTTCTGCTGCCTTTGGACCCAAGTTCTAGTTTTGGTCTCTCTTGCTCCCTTTTTGCTTACCGGAAAAGGAAGACGTGCGAAACTCGTTTCAGACGACTGAAACTCCTTGAATATCACTCCTACGACTCAAAGGAAGGCCTTCTTACCACCTTCTCCTCTTCTTGCACTTTCTGGCGCATTTGGGCCCGAGTTCCAGTTTTGGTCTCTTTTGGTCCCTTTTTGCTTACCGGAAAAGGAAGACGTGCGAAACTCGTCTCAGACCACTTGAACTCCTTGAATATCACTCCTACGACTTAAAGGAAGGCTTTCTCACGACCTTCTCCCCTGCTTGCACTTTCTGGCGCATTTGGGCCCAGGTTCCAGTTTTGGTCTCTTTTGGTCCCTTTTTGCTTACCAGAAAAGGAAGACGTGCGAAACTCGTCTCAGACCACTTGAACTCCTTGAATATCACTGCTACGACTTAAAGGAAGGCTTTCTCACCACCTTCTCCCCTTCTTGCACTTTCTGGCGCATTTGGGCCCAAGTTCCAATTTTGGTCTCTTTTGGTCCCTTTTCGCTTACCGGGAAAAGGAAGACGTGTGAAACTCGTCTCAGACCACTTGAACTCCTTGAATATCACTCCTACGACTCAAAGGAAGGCTCTCTCACCACCTTCTCCCCTTCTTCCACTTTCTGGCGCCTTTGGACCTAAGTTCCAGTTTTGGTCTCTTTTGGTCCCTTTTCGCTTACCGGAAAAAGAAGACGTGCGAAACTCGTCTCAGACGACTGAAACTCCTTGAATATCACTCCTCTGACTCAAAGGAAGGCTTTCTAACCACCTTCTCCCCTTCTTGCACTTTCTGCCGCCTTTGGACCCAAGTTCTAGTTTTGGTCTCTCTTGCTCCCTTTTTGCTTACCGGAAAAGGAAGACGTGCGAAACTCGTCTCAGACGACTGAAACTCCTTGAATATCACTCCTACGACTCAAAGGAAGGCCTTCTCACCACCTTCTCCCCTTCTTGCACTTTCTGGCGCATTTGGGCCCAAGTTCCAGTTTTGGTCTCTTTTGGTCCCTTTTTGCTTACCGGAAAAGGAAGACGTGCGAAACTCGTCTCAGACCACTTGAACTCCTTGAATATCACTGCTACGACTTAAAGGAAGGCTTTCTCACCACCTTCTCCCCTTCTTGCACTTTCTGGCGCATTTGGGCCCAAGTTCCAGTTTTGGTCTCTTTTGGTCCCTTTTTGCTTACCGGAAAAGGAAGACGTGTGAAACTCGTCTCAGACCACTTGAACTCCTTGAATATCACTCCTACGACTCAAAGGAAGGCTCTCTCACCACCTTCTCCCCTTCTTCCACTTTCTGGCGCCTTTGGACCTAAGTTCCAGTTTTGGTCTCTTTTGGTCCCTTTTCGCTTACCGGAAAAAGAAGACGTGCGAAACTCGTCTCAGACGACTGAAACTCCTTGAATATCACTCCTCTGACTCAAAGGAAGGCTTTCTAACCACCTTCTCCCCTTCTTGCACTTTCTGCCGCCTTTGGACCCAAGTTCTAGTTTTGGTCTTTTTTGCTCCCTTTTTGCTTACCGGAAAAGGAAGACGTGCGAAACTCGTTTCAGACGACTGAAACTCCTTGAATATCACTCCTACGACTCAAAGGAAGGCTCTCTCACCACCTGCTCCCCTTCTTCCACTTTCTGGCACCTTTGGACCTAAGTTCCAGTTTTGGTCTCTTTTGGTCCCTTTTCGCTTACCGGGAAAAGAAGACGTTCGAAACTCGTCTCAGACGACTGAAACTCCTTGAATATCACTCCTACGACTCAGAGGAAGGCCTTCTCACCACCTTCTCCCCTTTTTGCACTTTCTGGCGCATTTGGGCCCAAGTTCCAGTTTTGGTCTCTTTTGGTCCCTTTTTGCTTACCGGAAAAGGAAGACGTGCGAAACTCGACTCAGACCACTTGAACTCCTTGAATATCGCTGCTACGACTTAAAGGAAGGCTTTCTCACCACCTTCTCCCCTTCTTGCACTTTCTGGCGCATTTGGGCCCAAGTTCCAGTTTTGGTCTCTTTTGGTCCCTTTTTGCTTACCGGAAAAGGAAGACGTGTGAAACTCATCTCAGACCACTTGAACTCCTTGAATATCACTCCTACGACTCAAAGGAAGGCTCTCTCACCACCTTCTCCCCTTCTTCCACTTTCTGGCGCCTTTGGACCTAAGTTCCAGTTTTGGTCTCTTTTGGTCCCTTTTCGCTTACCGGGAAAAGAAGACGTGCGAAACTCGTCTCAGACGACTGAAACTCCTTGAATATCACTCCTCTGACTCAAAGGAAGGCTTTCTCACCACCTTCTCCCCTTCTTGCACTTTCTGGCGCATTTGGGCCTAAGTTCCAGTTTTGGTCTCTTTTGGTCCCTTTTTGCTTTCCGGAAAAGGAAGACGTACGAAACTCGTCTCAGACCACTTGAACTCCTTGAATATCACTCCTACGACTCAAAGGAAGGCTTTCTCACCACTTTCTCCCCTTCTTGCACTTTCTGGAACCTTTGGGCCCAAGTTCCAGTTTTGGTCACTTTTGGTCCCCTTTTGCTTACCGGGAAAGGAAGACGTGAGAAACTCATCTCAGACGACTGAAACTCCTTGAATATCACTCCTACGACTCAAAGGAAGGCTTTCTCACCACCTTCTCCCCTTCTTGTAATTTCTGGCACCTTTGGACCCAAGTTCGAGTTTTGGTCTCTTTCGCTCCCTTTTTGCTTACCGGGAAAGGAAGACGTGAGAAACTCATCTCAGCCGACTAAAACTCCTTGAATATCACTCCTACGACTCAAAGGAAGGCCTTCTCACCACCTTCTCCCCTTCTTGCACTTTCTGGCGCATTTGGGCCCATGTTCCTGTTTTGGTCTCTTTTGGTCCCTTTTTGCTTACCGAAAAAGGAAGACGTGCGAAACTCGTCTCAGACCACTTGAACTCCTTGAATATCACTCCTACGACTCAAAGGAAGGCTTTCTCACCACCTTCTCCCCTTCTTGCACTTTCTGGAACCTTTGGGCCCAAGTTCCAGTTTTGGTCTCTTTTGGTCCCCTTTTGCTTACCGGGAAAGGAAGACGTGAGAAACTCATCTCAGACGATTGAAACTCCTTGAATATCACTCCTACGACTCAAAGGAAGGCTTTCTCACCACCTTCTCCCCTTCTTGCACTTTCTGGCGCATTTGGGCCCAAGTTCCAGTTTTGGTCTCTTTTGGTCCCTTTTTGCTTACCGGAAAAGGAAGACATGCGAAACTCGTCTCAGACCACTTGAACTCCTTGAATATCACTCCTACGACTCAAAGGAAGGCTTTCTCACCACTTTCTCCCCTTCTTGCACTTTCTGGAACCTTTGGGCCCAAGTTCCAGTTTTGGTCACTTTTGGTCCCCTTTTGCTTACCGGGAAAGGAAGACGTGAGAAACTCATCTCAGACGACTGAAACTCCTTGAATATCACTCCTACGACTCAAAGGAAGGCTTTCTCACCACCTTCTCCCCTTCTTGTACTTTCTGGCACCTTTGGACCCAAGTTCTAGTTTTGGTCTCTTTTGCTCCCTTTTTGCTTATCGGGAAAGGAAGACGTGAGAAACTCATCTCAGACGACTGAAACTCCTTGAATATCACTCCTACGACTCAAATGAAGGCTCTCTCACCACCTTCTCCCCTTCTTCCACTTTCTGGCGCCTTTGGACCCAAGTTCCAGTTTTGGTTTATTTTGGTCCCTTTTTGCTTACCGGAAAAGGAAGACGTGCGAAACTCGTCTCAGACTACTGAAACTCCTTGAATATCACTTCTACGACTCAAAGGAAGGCTTTCTAACCACCTTCTCCCCTTCTTGCACTTTCTGCCGCCTTTGGACCCAAGTTCTAGTTTTGGTCTCTTTTGCTCCCTTTTTGCTTACCGGAAAAGGAAGACGTGCGTGCGAAACTCGTCTCAGACCACTTGAACTCCTTGAATATCACTCCTACGACTCAAAGGAAGGCTTTCTCACCACCTGCTCCCCTTCTTCCACTTTCTGGCGCCTTTGGACCTAAGTTCCAGTTTTGGTCTCTTTTGGTCCCTTTTCGCTTACCGGGAAAAGAAGACGTTCGAAACTCGTCTCAGACGACTGAAACTGCTTGAATATCACTCCTACGACTCAGAGGAAGGCCTTCTCACCACCTTCTCCCCTTTTTGCACTTTCTGGCGCATTTGGGCCCAAGTTCCAGTTTTGGTCTCTTTTGGTCCCTTTTTGCTTACCGGAAAAGGAAGACGTGCGAAACTCGTCTCAGACCACTTGAACTCCTTGAATATCACTGCTACGACTTAAAGGAAGGCTTTCTCACCACCTTCACCCCTTCTTGCACTTTCTGGCGCATTTGGGCCCAAGTTCCAGTTTTGGTCTCTTTTGATCCCTTTTTGCTTACCGGAAAAGGAAGACGTACGAAACTCGTCTCAGACCACTTGAACTCCTTGAATATCACTCTTACGACTCAAAGGAAGGCTCTCTCACCACCTTCTCCCCTTCTTCCTCTTTCTGGCGCCTTTGGACCTAAGTTCCAGTTTTGGTCTCTTTTGGTCCCTTTTCGCTTACCGGGAAAAGAAGACGTGCGAAACTCGTCTCAGACGACTGAAACTCCTTGAATATCACTCCTCTGACTCAAAGGAAGGCTTTCTAACCACCTTCTCCCCTTCTTGCACTTTCTGCCGCCTTTGGACCCAAGTTCTTGTTTTGGTCTCTTTTGCTCCCTTTTTGCTTACCGGAAAAGGAAGACGTGCGTGCGAAACTCGTCTCAGACCACTTGAACTCCTTGAATATCACTCCTACGACTCAAAGGAAGGCTCTCTCACCACCTGCTCCCCTTCTTCCACTTTCTGGCGCCTTTGGACCTAAGTTCCAGTTTTGGTCTCTTTTGGTCCCTTTTCGCTTACCGGGAAAAGAAGACGTTCGAAACTCGTCTCAGACGACTGAAACTCCTTGAATATCACTCCTACGACTCAGAGGAAGGCCTTCTCACCACCTTCTCCCCTTTTTGCACTTTCTGGCGCATTTGGGCCCAAGTTCCAGTTTTGGTCTCTTTTGGTCCCTTTTTGCTTACCGGAAAAGGAAGACGTGCGAAACTCGTCTCAGACCACTTGAACTCCTTGAATATCGCTGCTACGACTTAAAGGAAGGCTTTCTCACCACCTTCTCCCCTTCTTGCACTTTCTGGCGCATTTGGGCCCAAGTTCCAGTTTTGGTCTCTTTTGGTCCCTTTTTGCTTACCAGAAAAGGAAGACGTGTGAAACTCATCTCAGACCACTTGAACTCCTTGAATATGACTCCTACGACTCAAAGGAAGGCTCTCTCACCACCTTCTCCCCTTCTTCCACTTTCTGGCGCCTTTGGACCTAAGTTCCAGTTTTGGTCTCTTTTGGTCCCTTTTCGCTTACCGGGAAAAGAAGACGTGCGAAACTCGTCTCAGACGACTGAAACTCCTTGAATATCACTCCTCTGACTCAAAGGAAGGCTTTCTCACCACCTTCTCCCCTTCTTGCACTTTCTGGCGCATTTGGGCCCAAGTTCCAGTTTTGGTCTCTTTTGGTCCCTTTTTGCTTTCCGGAAAAGGAAGACGTACGAAACTCGTCTTAGACCACTTGAACTCCTTGAATATCACTCCTACGACTCAAAGGAAGGCTCTCTCACCACCTTCTCCCCTTCTTGCACTTTCTGGAACCTTTGGGCCCAAGTTCCAGTTTTGGTCTCCTTTGGACCCCTTTTGCTTACCGGTAAAGGAAGACGTGAGAAACTCATCTCAGACGACTGAAACTCCTTGAATATCACTCCTACGACTCAAAGGAAGGCTTTCTCACCACCTTCTCCCCTTCTTGTAATTTCTGGCACCTTTGGACCCAAGTTCGAGTTTTGGTCTCTTTCGCTCCCTTTTTGCTTACCGGGAAAGGAAGACGTGAGAAACTCATCTCAGCCGACTGAAACTCCTTGAATATCACTCCTACGACTCAAAGGAAGGCCTTCTCACCACCTTCTCCCCTTCTTGCACTTTCTGGCGCATTTGGGCCCATGTTCCTGTTTTGGTCTCTTTTGGTCCCTTTTTGCTTACCGAAAAAGGAAGACGTGCGAAACTCGTCTCAGACCACTTGAACTCCTTGAATATCACTCCTACGGCTCAAAGGAAGGCTTTCTCACCACCTTCTCCCCTTCTTGCACTTTCTGGAACCTTTGGGCCCAAGTTCCAGTTTTGGTCTCTTTTGGTCCCCTTTTGCTTACCGGGAAAGGAAGACGTGAGAAACTCATCTCAGACGATTGAAACTCCTTGAATATCACTCCTACGACTCAAAGGAAGGCTTTCTCACCACCTTCTCCCCTTCTTGCACTTTCTGGCGCATTTGGGCCCAAGTTCCAGTTTTGGTCTCTTTTGGTCCCTTTTTGCTTACCGGAAAAGGAAGACATGCGAAACTCGTCTCAGACCACTTGAACTCCTTGAATATCACTCCTACGACTCAAAGGAAGGCTTTCTCACCACTTTCTCCCCTTCTTGCACTTTCTGGAACCTTTGGGCCCAAGTTCCGCTTTGGTCACTTTTGGTCCCCTTTTGCTTACCGGGAAAGGAAGACGTGAGAAACTCATCTCAGACGACTGAAACTCCTTGAATATCACTCCTACGACTCAAAGGAAGGCTTTCTCATCACCTTCTCCCCTTCTTGTAGTTTCTGGCACCTTTGGACCCAAGTTCTAGTTTTGGTCTCTTTTGCTCCCTTTTTGCTTATCGGGAAAGGAAGACGTGAGAAACTCATCTCAGACGACTGAAACTCCTTGAATATCACTCCTACGACTCAAATGAAGGCTCTCTCACCACCTTCTCCCCTTCTTCCACTTTCTGGCGCCTTTGGACCCAAGTTCCAGTTTTGGTTTATTTTGGTCCCTTTTTGCTTACCGGAAAAGGAAGACGTGCGAAACTCGTCTCAGACTACTGAAACTCCTTGAATATCACTTCTACGACTCAAAGGAAGGCTTTCTAACCCCCTTCTCCCCTTCTTGCACTTTCTGCCGCCTTTGGACCCAAGTTCTAGTTTTGGTCTCTTTTGCTCCCTTTTTGCTTACCGGAAAAGGAAGACGTGCGTGCGAAACTCGTCTCAGACCACTTGAACTCCTTGAATATCACTCCTACGACTCAAAGGAAGGCTCTCTCACCACCTGCTCCCCTTCTTCCACTTTCTGGCGCCTTTGGACCTAAGTTCCAGTTTTGGTCTCTTTTGGTCCCCTTTCGCTTACCGGGAAAAGAAGACGTTCGAAACTCGTCTCAGACGACTGAAACTCCTTGAATATCACTCCTACGACTCAGAGGAAGGCCTTCTCACCACCTTCTCCCCTTTTTGCACTTTCTGGCGCATTTGGGCCCAAGTTCTAGTTTTGGTCTCTTTTGGTCCCTTTTTGCTTACCGGAAAAGGAAGACGTGCGAAACTCGTCTCAGACCACTTGAACTCCTTGAATATCACTCCTTCGACTCAAAGGAATGCTTTCTCACCACCTTTTCCCCTTCTTGCACTTTTGGGCGCCTTTGGACCCAAGTTCCAGTTTTGGTCTCTTTTGCTCCCTTTTTGCTTACCGGAAAAGGAAGACGTGCGAAACTCGTCTCAGACGACTGACACTCCTTGAATATCACTCCTACGACTCAAAGGAAGGTTCTCTCACCACCTTCTCCCCTTCTTCCACTTTCTAGCGCCTTTGGACCCAAGTTCCAGTTTTGGTCTCTTTTGGTCCCTTTTTGCTTATCGAAAAAGGAAGACGTGCGAAACTCGTCTCAGACCACTGAAACTCCTGGAATATCCCTTCTACGACTCAAAGGAAGGCTTTCTTACCACCTTCTCACCTTTTGGCACTTTCTGGCGCCTTTGGAGCCAAGTTCCAGTTTTGGTCTCTTTTGGTCCCTTTTTAGTTAGGAAGACGTGCGAAACTCGTCTCAGGCCACTAAAACTCCTCGAATATCACTCGTACGACTCAAAGGAAGGCGTTCTCAACACCTTCTCCCCTTCTTGCACTTTCTCGCGCCTATGGAGCCAAGTTCTAGTTTTGGTCTCTTTTGGTCCCCTTTTGCTTACCGGCAATAGAAGACGTGCCAAACTCTTCTCAGGCCACTGAAATTCCTTGAATATCACTCATACGACTCAAAGGAAGGCTTTCTCACCACCTTCTCCCCTTCTTGCACTTTCTGGCGCATTTAGGCCCAAGTTCCAGTTTCAGTATCTTTTGATCCCTTTTTGCTTACCGGAAAAGGAAGACGTGCGAAACTCGTCTCAGACCCCTTGAACTCCTTGAATATCACTCCTCCGACTCAAAGGAAGGCTTTCTAACCACCTTCTCCCCTTCTTGCACTTTCTGCCGCCTTTGGACCCAAGTTCTAGTTTTGGTCTCTTTTGCTCCCTTTTTGCTTACCGGAAAAGGAAGACGTGCGAAACTCGTCTCAGACGACTGAAACTCCTTGAATATCACTCCTACGACTCAAAGGAAGGGTTTCTCACCACCTTCTCCCCTTCTTGCACTTTCTGGCACATTTCGGCCCAAGTTCTAGTTTTGGTCTCTTTTGCTCCCTTTTTGCTTACCAGAAAAGGAAGACGTGCGAAACTCGTCTCAGACCACTGAAACTCCTTGAATATCACTGCTACGACTTAAAGGAAGGCTTTCTCACCACCTTCTCCCCTTCTTGCACTTTCTGGCGCATTTGGGCCCAAGTTCCAGTTTTGGTCTCTTTTGATCCCTTTTTGCTTACCGGAAAAGGAAGACGTGCGAAACTCGTCTCAGACCACTTGAACTCCTTGAATATCACTCTTACGACTCAAAGGAAGGCTCTCTCACCACCTTCTCCCCTTCTTCCTCTTTCTGGCGCCTTTGGACCTAAGTTCCAGTTTTGGTCTCTTTTGGTCCCCTTTCGCTTACCGGGAAAAGAAGACGTTCGAAACTCGTCTCAGACGACTGAAACTCCTTGAATATCACTCCTACGACTCAGAGGAAGGCCTTCTCACCACCTTCTCCCCTTTTTGCACTTTCTGGCGCATTTGGGCCCAAGTTCTAGTTTTGGTCTCTTTTGGTCCCTTTTTGCTTACCGGAAAAGGAAGACGTGCGAAACTCGTCTCAGACCACTTGAACTCCTTGAATATCACTCCTTCGACTCAAAGGAATGCTTTCTCACCACCTTTTCCCCTTCTTGCACTTTCGGGCGCCTTTGGACCCAAGTTCCAGTTTTGGTCTCTTTTGCTCCCTTTTTGCTTACCGGAAAAGGAAGACGTGCGAAACTCGTCTCAGACGACTGACACTCCTTGAATATCACTCCTACGACTCAAAGGAAGGTTCTCTCACCACCTTCTCCCCTTCTTCCACTTTCTAGCGCCTATGGACCCAAGTTCAAGTTTTGGTCTCTGTTGATCCCTTTTTGCTTACCGAAAAAGGAAGACGTGCGAAACTCGTCTCAGACCACTGAAACTCCTGGAATATCCCTTCTACGACTCAAAGAAAGGCTTTCTTACCACCTTCTCACCTTTTGGCACTTTCTGGCGCCTTTGGAGCCAAGTTCCAGTTTTGGTCTCTTTTGGTCCCTTTTTAGTTAGGAAGACGTGCGAAACTCGTCTCAGGCCACTAAAACTCCTCGAATATCACTCGTACGACTCAAAGGAAGGCGTTCTCAACACCTTCTCCCCTTCTTGCACTTTCTCGCGCCTATGGAGCCAAGTTCTAGTTTTGGTCTCTTTTGGTCCCCTTTTGCTTACCTAAGCAATAGAAGACGTGCCAAACTCTTCTCAGGCCACTGAAATTCCTTGAATATCACTCATACGACTCAAAGGAAGGCTTTCTCACCACCTTCTCCCCTTCTTGCACTTTCTGGCGCATTTAGGCCCAAGTTCCAGTTTCGGTATCTTTTGATCCCTTTTTGCTTACCGGAAAAGGAAGACGTGCGAAACTCGTCTCAGACCCCTTGAACTCCTTGAATATCACTCCTCCGACTCAAAGGAAGGCTTTCTAACCACCTTCTCCCCTTCTTGCACTTTCTGCCGCCTTTGGACCCAAGTTCTAGTTTTGGTCTCTTTTGCTCCCTTTTTGCTTACCGGAAAAGGAAGACGTGCGAAACTCGTCTCAGACGACTGAAACTCCTTGAATATCACTCCTACGACTCAAAGGAAGGGTTTCTCACCACCTTCTCCCCTTCTTGCACTTTCTGGCACATTTCGGCCCAAGTTCTAGTTTTGGTCTCTTTTGCTCCCTTTTTGCTTACCAGAAAAGGAAGACGTGCGAAACTCGTCTCAGACCACTGAAACTCCTTGAATATCACTGCTACGACTTAAAGGAAGGCTTTCTCACCACCTTCTCCCCTTCTTGCACTTTCTGGCGCATTTGGGCCCAAGTTCCAGTTTTGGTCTCTTTTGATCCCTTTTTGCTTACCGGAAAAGGAAGACGTGCGAAACTCGTCTCAGACCACTTGAACTCCTTGAATATCACTCTTACGACTCAAAGGAAGGCTCTCTCACCACCTTCTCCCCTTCTTCCTCTTTCTGGCGCCTTTGGACCTAAGTTCCAGTTTTGGTCTCTTTTGGTCCCTTTTTCGCTAGGAAAAGAAGACGTGCGAAACTCGTCTCAGACGACTGAAACTCCTTGAATATCACTCCTCTGACTCAAAGGAAGGCTTTCTAACCACCTTCTCCCCTTCTTGCACTTTCTGCCGCCTTTGGACCCAAGTTCTTGTTTTGGTCTCTTTTGCTCCCTTTTTGCTTACCGGAAAAGGAAGACGTGCGTGCGAAACTCGTCTCAGACCACTTGAACTCCTTGAATATCACTCCTACGACTCAAAGGAAGGCTCTCTCACCACCTGCTCCCCTTCTTCCACTTTCTGGCGCCTTTGGACCTAAGTTCCAGTTTTGGTCTCTTTTGGTCCCTTTTCGCTTACCGGGAAAAGAAGACGTTCGAAACTCGTCTCAGACGACTGAAACTCCTTGAATATCACTCCTACGACTCAGAGGAAGGCCTTCTCACCACCTTCTCCCCTTTTTGCACTTTCTGGCGCATTTGGGCCCAAGTTCCAGTTTTGGTCTCTTTTTGTCCCTTTTTGCTTACCGGAAAAGGAAGACGTGCGAAACTCGTCTCAGACCACTTGAACTCCTTGAATATCGCTGCTACGACTTAAAGGAAGGCTTTCTCACCACCTTCTCCCCTTCTTGCACTTTCTGGCGCATTTGGGCCCAAGTTCCAGTTTTGGTCTCTTTTGGTCCCTTTTTGCTTACCAGAAAAGGAAGACGTGTGAAACTCATCTCAGACCACTTGAACTCCTTGAATATCACTCCTACGACTCAAAGGAAGGCTCTCTCACCACCTTCTCCCGTTCTTCCACTTTCTGGCGCCTTTGGACCTAAGTTCCAGTTTTGGTCTCTTTTGGTCCCTTTTCGCTTACCGGGAAAAGAAGACGTGCGAAACTCGTCTCAGACGACTGAAACTCCTTGAATATCACTCCTCTGACTCAAAGGAAGGCTTTCTCACCACCTTCTCCCCTTCTTGCACTTTCTGGCGCATTTGGGCCCAAGTTCCAGTTTTGGTCTCTTTTGGTCCCTTTTTGCTTTCCGGAAAAGGAAGACGTACGAAACTCGTCTTAGACCACTTGAACTCCTTGAATATCACTCCTACGACTCAAAGGAAGGCTCTCTCACCACCTTCTCCCCTTCTTGCACTTTCTGGAACCTTTGGGCCCAAGTTCCAGTTTTGGTCTCCTTTGGACCCCTTTTGCTTACCGGTAAAGGAAGACGTGAGAAACTCATCTCAGACGACTGAAACTCCTTGAATATCACTCCTACGACTCAAAGGAAGGCTTTCTCACCACCTTCTCCCCTTCTTGTAATTTCTGGCACCTTTGGACCCAAGTTCGAGTTTTGGTCTCTTTCGCTCCCTTTTTGCTTACCGGGAAAGGAAGACGTGAGAAACTCATCTCAGCCGACTGAAACTCCTTGAATATCACTCCTACGACTCAAAGGAAGGCCTTCTCACCACCTTCTCCCCTTCTTGCACTTTCTGGCGCATTTGGGCCCATGTTCCTGTTTTGGTCTCTTTTGGTCCCTTTTTGCTTACCGAAAAAGGAAGACGTGCGAAACTCGTCTCAGACCACTTGAACTCCTTGAATATCACTCCTACGGCTCAAAGGAAGGCTTTCTCACCACCTTCTCCCCTTCTTGCATTTTCTGGAACCTTTGGGCCCAAGTTCCAGTTTTGATCTCTTTTGGTCCCCTTTTGCTTACCGGGAAAGGAAGACGTGAGAAACTCATCTCAGACGATTGAAACTCCTTGAATATCACTCCTACGACTCAAAGGAAGGCTTTCTCACCACCTTCTCCCCTTCTTGCACTTTCTGGCGCATTTGGGCCCAAGTTCCAGTTTTGGTCTCTTTTGGTCCCTTTTTGCTTACCGGAAAAGGAAGACATGCGAAACTCGTCTCAGACCACTTGAACTCCTTGAATATCACTCCTACGACTCAAAGGAAGGCTTTCTCACCACTTTCTCCCCTTCTTGCACTTTCTGGAACCTTTGGGCCCAAGTTCCAGTTTTGGTCACTTTTGGTCCCCTTTTGCTTACCGGGAAAGGAAGACGTGAGAAACTCATCTCAGACGACTGAAACTCCTTGAATATCACTCCTACGACTCAAAGGAAGGCTTTCTCACCACCTTCTCCCCTTCTTGTAGTTTCTGGCACCTTTGGACCCAAGTTCTAGTTTTGGTCTCTTTTGCTCCCTTTTTGCTTATCGGGAAAGGAAGACGTGAGAAACTCATCTCAGACGACTGAAACTCCTTGAATATCACTCCTACGACTCAAATGAAGGCTCTCTCACCACCTTCTCCCCTTCTTCCACTTTCTGGCGCCTTTGGACCCAAGTTCCAGTTTTGGTTTATTTTGGTCCCTTTTTGCTTACCGGAAAAGGAAGACGTGCGAAACTCGTCTCAGACTACTGAAACTCCTTGAATATCACTTCTACGACTCAAAGGAAGGCTTTCTAACCCCCTTCTCCCCTTCTTGCACTTTCTGCCGCCTTTGGACCCAAGTTCTAGTTTTGGTCTCTTTTGCTCCCTTTTTGCTTACCGGAAAAGGAAGACGTGCGTGCGAAACTCGTCTCAGACCACTTGAACTCCTTGAATATCACTCCTACGACTCAAAGGAAGGCTCTCTCACCACCTGCTCCCCTTCTTCCACTTTCTGGCGCCTTTGGACCTAAGTTCCAGTTTTGGTCTCTTTTGGTCCCTTTTCGCTTACCGGGAAAAGAAGACGTTTGAAACTCGTCTCAGACGACTGAAACTCCTTGAATATCACTCCTACGACTCAGAGGAAGGCCTTCTCACCACCTTCTCCCCTTTTTGCACTTTCTGGCGCATTTGGGCCCAAGTTCTAGTTTTGGTCTCTTTTGGTCCCTTTTTGCTTACCGGAAAAGGAAGACGTGCGAAACTCGTCTCAGACCACTTGAACTCCTTGAATATCACTCCTTCGACTCAAAGGAATGCTTTCTCACCACCTTTTCCCCTTCTTGCACTTTTGGGCGCCTTTGGACCCAAGTTCCAGTTTTGGTCTCTTTTGCTCCCTTTTTGCTTACCGGAAAAGGAAGACGTGCGAAACTCGTCTCAGACGACTGACACTCCTTGAATATCACTCCTACGACTCAAAGGAAGGTTCTCTCACCACCTTCTCCCCTTCTTCCACTTTCTAGCGCCTTTGGACCCAAGTTCCAGTTTTGGTCTCTTTTGGTCCCTTTTTGCTTATCGAAAAAGGAAGACGTGCGAAACTCGTCTCAGACCACTGAAACTCCTGGAATATCCCTTCTACGACTCAAAGGAAGGCTTTCTTACCACCTTCTCACCTTTTGGCACTTTCTGGCGCCTTTGGAGCCAAGTTCCAGTTTTGGTCTCTTTTGGTCCCTTTTTAGTTAGGAAGACGTGCGAAACTCGTCTCAGGCCACTAAAACTCCTCGAATATCACTCGTACGACTCAAAGGAAGGCGTTCTCAACACCTTCTCCCCTTCTTGCACTTTCTCGCGCCTATGGAGCCAAGTTCCAGTTTTGGTCTCTTTTGGTCCCCTTTTGCTTACCGGAAAAGGAAGACGTGCGAAACTCGTCTCAGACCACTAAAACTCCTTGAATATCACTCCTACGACTCAAAGGAAGGGTTTCTCACCACCTTCTCCCCTTCTTGCACTTTCTGGCGCATTTCGGCCCAAGTTCTAGTTTTGGTCTCTTTTGCTCCCTTTTTGCTTACCAGAAAAGGAAGACGTGCGAAACTCGTCTAAGACCACTGAAACTCCTTGAATGTCACTCCTAGAACTCAAAGCAAGGCTCTCTCACCACCTTCTCCCCTTCTTCCACTTTCTGGCGCCTTTGGACCCAAGTTCCAGTTTTGGTCTATTTTGGTCCCTTTTTGCTTACTGGAAAAGGAAGACGTGCGATACTCGTCTCAGACTACTGAAACTCCTTGAATATCACTTCTACGACTCAAAGGAAGGCTTTCTCACCACTTTCTCCCCTTCTTGAACTTTCGGGCGCCTTTGGACCCAAGTTCCAGTTTTGGTATCTTTTGGTCCCTTTTTGCTTACCGGAAAAGGAAGACGTGCGAAACTCGTCGCAAACCACTGAAACTCCTTAAATATAACTCCTATGACTCAAAGGAAGGCCTTCTAACCACCTTCTCCCCTTTTTGCACTTTCTGGCGCATTTGGGCCCAAGTTCCAGTTTTGGTCTCTTTTGGTCCCTTTTTGCTTACCGGAAAAGGAAGACCTGCGAAACTCGTCTCAGACCACTAAAACTCCTTGAATATCACTCCTACAACCCAAAGGAAGGCTTTCTCACCACCTTCTCCCCTTCTTGCACTTTCTGGCGCCTTTGGACCCAAGTTCCAGTTTTGGTATCTTTTGGTCCCTTTTTGCTTTCCGGAAAAGGAAGACGTGCGAAACTCGTCGCAAACCACTGAACCTCCTTGAATATCACTCCTACGATTCAAAGGAAGGCTTTCTCACCACCTTCTCCCGTTCTTCCACTTTCTACCGCCTTTGGACCCAAGTTCCAGTTTTGGTCTGTTTTGGTCCCTTTTTGCTTATCGAAAAAGGAAGGCGTGCGAAACTCGTCTCAGACCACTGAAACTCCTGGAATATCTCTTCTACGACTCAAAGGAAGGCTTTCTCACCACCTTCTCACCTTTTGGCACTTTCTGGCGCCTTTGGACTCAAGTTCCAGTTTTGGTCTCTTTTGGTCCCCTTTTAGTTAGGAAGACGTGCGAAACTCGTGTCAGGCCACTAAAACTCCTCGAATATCACTCGTACGACTCAAAGGAAGGAGTTCTCAACACCTTCTCCCCTTCTTGCACTTTCTCGCGCCTATGGAGCCAAGTTCCAGTTTTGGTCTCTTTTGGTCCCCTTTTGCTTACCGGCAATGGAAGACGTGCCAAACTCTTCTTAGGCCACTGAAACTCGTTGAATATCACTCCTAGGACCAAAGGAAGGCCTTCTCACCACATTCTCCAATTCTGGCACTTTCTGGCGCTTTTGGACCCAAGTTCCAGTTTTGGTCTCCTTTGGTGCGCTTTTGCTTACCGGCAATGGAAGATGTGCGAAACTCGTCTCAGATAACTAAAACTCCTTGAATATCAATCCTATGACTCAAAGGAAGGCTTTCTCACCACCTTCTCCCCTTCTTGCACTTTCTGGCGCCTTTGGACCCAAGTTCCAGTTTTGGTCTCCTTTGGTCCGCTTTTGCTTACCGGCAAAGGAAGATGTGTGAAACTCGTCTCAGGCCATTGAAACTCCTTGAATATCACTCATAGGTCTCAAAGGAACGCTTTCTCACCGCCTTCTTGCCTTCTTGCACTTTCTGGCGCCTTTGGCCCCAAGTTCCAGTTTTGGTCTCTTTTGGTCCCTTTTTGCTTGCCAGGAAAGGAAGACGTGCGAAACTCGTTTCAGACCACTGAAACTCCTCTAATATCACTCCTCCGACACAAAGGAAGGCTTTCCCACCACCTTCTCTCCTTCTTGCACCTTCTGCCGCCTTTGGACCCAAGTTCTAGTTTTGGCCTCTTTTGCTCCCTTTTTGCTTACCAAAAAAGGAAGACGTGCAAAAATCGTCTCAGACCACTGAAACTCCTTGAATATCACTCCTACGACTCAAAGGAAGGCTTTCTCACCACCTTCTCCCCTTCTTGCACTTTCTGCCGCCTTTGCACCCAAGTTCTAGTTTATGTCTCTTTTGGTCCCTTTTTGCTTACCGTCAATGGAAGACATGAGAAACTCGTCTCAGGCCACTTAATCTCGTTGAATATCACTCGTAAGACTCAAAGGAAGGCTTTCTCACCACCTTCTCCCCTTTTGCACTTTCTGGCGCTATGGACCCAAGTTCCAGTTTTGCTCTCTTTTGGACACTTTTTGCTTACCGGCAATGGAAGACGTGCCAAACTCTTCTCAGGCCACTGAAACTCGTTGAATATCACTCCTAGGACTCAAAGGAAGGCCTTCTCACCACATTCTCCAATTCTGGCACTTTCTGGCGCTTTTGGACCCAAGTTCCAGTTTTGGTCTCCTTTGGTGCGCTTTTGCTTACCGGCAATGGAAGATATGCGAAACTCGTCTCAGATAACTAAAACTCCTTGAATATCAATCCTATGACTCAAAGGAAGGGTTTCTCACCACCTTCTCCCCTTCTTGCACTTTCTGGCGCCTTTGGACCCAAGTTCTAGTTTTGGTCTCTTTTGCTCCCTTTTTGCTCAACAGAAAAGGAAGACCTGTGAAACTCGACTCAGACCACTGAAACTCCTTGAAAATCACTCCTACAACTCAAAGGAAGGCTTTCTCACCACCTTCTCCCCTTCCTGCACTTTCTGCCGCCTTTGGACCCAAGTTCTAGTTTATGTCTCTTTTGGTCCCTTTTTGCTTACCGTCAATGGAAGATGTGCCAAACTCTTCTCAGGCCACTAAAACTCGTTGAATATCACTCCTAGGACTTAAACGAAGGCTTTCTCACCACATTCTCCAATTCTGGCACTTTCTGGCGCCTTTGGACCCAAGTTTCAGTTTTGGTCTCCTTTGGTCCGCTTTTACTTACCGGCAATGGAAGATGTGTGAAACTCGTCTCAAGCCATTGAAACTCCTTGAATATCACTGCTACGACTCAAAGGAAGGCTTTCTCACCACCTTCTCCCCTTCTTGCACTTTTTGCCGCCTTTGGACCCAAGTTCTAGCTTTGGTCTCTTTTGCTCCCGTTTTGCTTACCAGAAAAGGAAGACGTGCGAAACTCGTCTCAGATAACTAAAACTCCTTGAATATCAATCCTACGACTCAAAGGAAGGCTTTCTCACCACCTTCTCCCCTTCTTGCACTTTCTGGCGCCTTTGGACCCAAGTTCCAGTTTTGGTCTCTTTTGGTCCCTTTTTTCCTACCGGAAAAGGAAGACATGCGAAACCTGTCTCGGACCACTGAAACTCCTTGAATATCACTCCTACGACTCAAAGGAAGGCTTTCTCACCACCTTCTCCCCTTCTTGCACTTTCTGCCGCCTTTGGACCCAAGTTCTAGTTTTGGTCTCTTTTGGTCCCCGTTTGCATACCGGCAAAGGAAAACGTGCAAAACTCGTCTCAGGCCACTGAAACTCCTTGAATATTACTCGTACGACTCAAAGGAAGGCATTCTCACCACCTTCTCCCCTTCTTGCACTTCCGGGCGCCTATGGACCCAAGTTCCTGTTTTGGTCTCTTTTGGACCCGTTTTGCTTACCTGCATTGGAAGACGTGCCAAACTCTTCTCAGGCCACTGAAACTCGTTGAATATCACTCCTAGGACCAAAGGAAGGCCTTCTCACCACATTCTCCAATTCTGGCACTTTCTGGCGCTTTTGGACCCAAGTTCCAGTTTTGGTCTCCTTTGGTGCGCTTTTGCTTACCGGCAATGGAAGATGTGCGAAACTCGTCTCAGATAACTAAAACTCCTTGAATATCAATCCTATGACTCAAAGGAAGGCTTTCTCACCACCTTCTCCCCTTCTTGCACTTTCTGGCGCCTTTGGACCCAAGTTCTAGTTTTGGTCTCTTTTGCTCCCTTTTTGCTCACCAGAAAAGGAAGACCTGCGAAACTCGACTCAGACCACTGAAACTCCTTGAAAATCACTCCTACAACTCAAAGGAAGGCTTTCTCACCACCTTCTCCCCTTCCTGCACTTTCTGCCGCCTTTGGACCCAAGTTCTAGTTTATGTCTCTTTTGGTCCCTTTTTGGTTACCGTCAATGGAAGACATGCGAAACTCTTCTCAGGCCACTGAAACTCGTTGAATATCACTCGTAGGACTCAAAGGAAGGCGTTCTCACCACCTTCTCCCCTTCTTGCACATTCTGGCGCCTTTGGACCCATGTTCTAGTTTTGGTCTCTTTTGCTCCCCGTTTGCATACCGGCAAAGGAAGACGTACGAAACTCGTCTCAGGCCACTGAAACTCCTTGAATATCACTCGTACGACTGAAATGAAGGCATTCTCACCACCTTCTCCCCTTTTGCAATTTCTGGCGCTATGGACCCAAGTTCCAGTTTTGGTCTCTTTTGGACCCTTATTGCTTACCGGCAATGGAAGATGTGCCAAACTCTTCTCAGGCCACTAAAACCCGTTGAATATCACTCCTAGGACTTAAACGAAGGCTTTCTCACCACATTCTCCAATTCTGGCACTTTCTGGCGCCTTTGGACCCAAGTTTCAGTTTTGGTCTCCTTTGGTCCGCTTTTGCTTACCGGCAATGGAAGATGTGTGAAACTCATCTCAGGCCATTGAAGCTCCTTGAATATCACTGCTACGACTCAAAGGAAGGCTTTCTCACCACCTTCTCCCCTTCTTGCATTTTCTGCCGCCTTTGGACCCAAGTTCTAGCTTTGGTCTCTTTTGCTCCCGTTTTGCTTACCAGAGAAGGAAGACGTGCGAAACTCGTCTCAGATAACTAAAACTCCTTGAATATCAATCCTACGACTCAAAGGAAGGCTTTCTCACCACCTTCTCCCCTTCTTGCACTTTCTGGCGCCTTTGGACCCAAGTTCCAGTTTTGGTCTCTTTTGGTCCCTTTTTTTCCTACCGGAAAAGGAAGACATGCGAAACCTGTCTCGGACCACTGAAACTCCTTGAATATCACTCCTACGACTCAAAGGAAGGCTTTCTCACCACCTTCTCCCCTTATTGCACTTTCTGCCGCCTTTGGACCCAAGTTCTAGTTTATGTCTCTTTTGGTCCCTTTTTGCTTACCGTCAATGGAAGACATGCGAAACTCTTCTCAGGCCACTGAAACTCGTTGAATATCACTCGTAGGACTCAAAGGAAGGCTTTCTCACCACCTTCTCCCCTTCTTGCACTTTCTAGCACCTTTGGACCCAAGTTCTAGTTTTGGTCTCTTTTGGTCCCCGTTTGCGTACCGGCAAAGGAAAACGTGCAAAACTCATCTCAGGCCGCTGAAACTCCTTGAATATCACTCCTCGGACTCAAAGGAAGGCTTTCTCATCACCTTCTCCCATTCTGGCACTTTCTTGCACATTTGGACCCAAGTTCCAGTTTTGGTCTCTTTTGGTCCCTTTTTGCTTACCGGAAAAGGAAGACGTGCGAAACTCGTCTCAGGCCACTGAAACTCCTTGAATATCACTCCTAGTACTCAAAGGAAGGCTTTCTCACCACCTTCTCCCCTTCTTGCACTTTCTAGCGCCTTTGGACCCAAGTTCTAGTTTTGGTCTCTTTTGGTCCCCGTTTGCATACTGGCAAAGGAAAACATGCAAAACTCATCTCAGACCATTGAAACTCCTTGAATATCACTCCTACGACTCAAAGGAAGGCTTTCTCACCACCTTCTCCCCTTCTTGCACTTTCTCGCGCCTTTGGACCCAAGTTCCAGTTTTGGTCTCCTTTGGTCCGCTTTTGCTTACCGACAATGGAAGATGTGTGAAACTCATCTTAGGCCATTGAAACTACTTCAATATCACTCATAGGTCTCAAAGGAAGGCTTTCTCACCGCCTTCTCGCCTTCTTCCACTTTCTGGCGCCTTTGGACCCAAGTTCTAGTATTGGTGTCTTTTGCTCCCTTTTTGCTTATCAGAAAAGGTAGACGTGCGAAACTTGTCTCAGACCACTGAAACTCCTTGGATATCTCTTCTACGACTCAAAGGAAGGCTTTCTCACCACCTTCTCCCCTTCTTGCACTTTCTGCCGCCTTTGGACCCAAGTTCTAGTTTTGGTCTCTTTTGCTCCCTTTTTGCTTACCAGAAGGAAGACATGCGAAACTCGTCTCAGACGACTAAAACTCCTTGAATATCACTCCTACGACTCAAAGGTGGGCTTTCTCACCACCTTCTCCCCTTCTTGCACTTTCTGGCGCCTTTGGACCCAAGTTCTAGTTTTGGTCTCTTTTGCTCCCTTTTTGCTTACCAGAAAAGGAAGTCGTGCGAAACCTGTCTCAGACCACTGAAACTCCTTGAATATCACTCCTACGACTCAAAGGAAGGCTTTCTCACCACCTTCTCCCCTTCTTGCATTTTCTGCCGCCTTTGGACCCAAGTTCTAGTTTTGGTCTCATTTGGTCCCCGTTTGCATACCGGCAAAGGAAAACGTGCAAAACTCGTCTCAGACCACTACAACTCCTTGAATATCACTCGTACGACTCAAAGGAAGGCATTCTCACCACCTTCTCCCCTTCTTGCACTTTCTGGCGCCTTTGAACCCAAGTTCCAGTTTTGGTCTCTTTTCGACCCCTTTTGCTTATCGACAATGGAAGATGTGCCAAACTCTTCTCAGGCCACTGAAACTCGTTGAATATCACTCCTAGGACTCAAAGGATGGCTTTCTGACCACCTTCTCCAGTTCCAGCACTTTCTGGCGCCTTTGGACCCAAGTTCTAGTTTTAGTCTCGTTTGGTCCGCTTTTGCTTACCAGCAATGGAAGATGTGCGAAACTTGTTTCAGGCCATTGAAGCTCCTTGAATATCACTCCTACGACTCAAACGAAGGCTTTCTCACCACCTTTTCCCCTTCCTGCACTTTCTGGTGCCTTTGAACCCAAGTTCCAGTTTTGGTCTCCTTTGGTCCGCTTTTGCTTACCGACAATGGAAGATGTGTGAAACTCGTCTCAGGCCATTGAAACTCCTTGAATATCACTCCTACGACTCAAAGGAAGGCTTTCTCACCGCCTTCTCCCCTTCTTGCACTTTCTGCCGCCTTTGGACCCAAGTTCTAGTTTTGGTCTCTTTTGCTCCCTTTTTGCTTACCAGAAAAGGAAGACGTGCGAAACTCGTCTCAGACGACTAAAACTCCTTGAATATCACTCCTACGACTGAAAGGAAGGTTTTCTCACCACCTTCTCCCTTTCTTGCACTTTCTGGCGCCTTTAGACCCAAGTTCCAGTTTTGGTCTCCTTTGGTCCGCTTTTGCTTACCGGAAAAGGAAGACGTGCGAAACTTGTCTCAGACGACTAAAACTCCTTGAATATCACTCCTACAACTCAAAGGAAGGCTTTTTCACCGCCTTCTCCCCTTCTTGCACTTTCTGGTGCCTTTGGACTTAAGTTCCAGTTTTGGTCTCTTTTGGTCCCTTTTTGCTTACCGGAAAAGGAGACGTGCGAAACTCGTCTCAGACCACTGAAACTCCTTGAATATCACTCCTACAACTCAAAGGAAGGCATTCTCACCACCTTCTCCCCTTCTTGCACTTCCGGGCGCCTATGGACCCAAGTTCCAGTTTTGGTCTCTTTTGGACCCTTTTTACGTACCGGCAATGGAAAACGTGCCGAACTCTTCCCAAGCCACTGAAACTCGTTGAATATCACTCCTAGGTCTAAAAGGAAGGCTTTCTCACCGGCTTCTCGCCTTCTTGCACTTTCTGGCGCCTTTGGACCCAAGTTCCAGTTTTGGTCTCCTTTGGTCCGCTTTTGCTCACCGGCAATGGAAGATGTGCGAAACTCGTCTCAGGCCATTGAAGCTCCTTGAATATCACTCCTACGTCTCAAAGGAAGGCTTTCTCACCGCCTTCTCGCCTTCTTGCACTTTCTGGTGCCTTTGGACCCAAGTTCCAGTTTTGGTCTCCTTTGGTCCGCTTTTGCTTACCGGCAATGGAAGACGTGCCAAACTCGTCTCAGGGCACTGAAATTCCTTGAATATCACTCCTAGTACTCAAAGGAAGGCTTTCTCACCACCTTCTCCACTTCTTCCACTTTCTGGCGCTTCTGGACCCAACTTCTAGTTTTGGTCTCTTTTGGTCCCCTTTTTGCTTACCTGAAAAGGAAGACGTGCGAAATTCGTCTCAGACGACTAAAACTCCTTGAATATCACTCCTACGGCTCAAAGGAAGGCTTTCTCACCACTTTCTCCCCTTCTTGCACTTTCTGGCGCCTTTGGACCCAAGTTCCAGTTTTGGTCTCTTTTGGTCCCTTTTTGCTTACCGAAAAAGGAAGACGTACGAAACTCGTCTCAGACCACTGAAACTCCTTGAATATCTCTTCTACGACTCAAAGGAAGGCTTTCTCACCACCTTCTCCCCTTCTTGCACTTTCTGGCGCCTTTGGACCCAAGTTCCAGTTTTGGTCTCTTTTGGTCCCTTTTTGCTTACCGAAAAAGAAGGACGTGCCAAACTCGTCTCAGGCCACTGACACTCCTTGAATATCACTCCTAGGACTCAAAGGAAGGCTTTCTCACCACCTTCTCCCCTTCTTGCACTTTCTGGCGCCTTTGGACCTAAGTTCTAGGTTTGGTCTCTTTTGCTCCCTTTTTGCTTACCAGAAAAGGAAGACGTGCGAAACTCGTCTTAGACCACTACAACTCATTGAATATCACTCCTACGACTCAAAGCAAGGCTTTCTGACCACCTTCTCCCCTTCTTGCACTTTCTGCCGCCTTTGGACCTAAGTTCTAGTTTTGGTCTCTTTTGCTCCCTTTTTGCTTACCAAAAAAGGAAGACGCGCGAAACCTGCCTCGGACCACTGAAACTCCTTGAATATCACTCCTACGACTCAAAGGAAGGCTTTCTCACCACCTTCTTCCCTTCTTGCAAATTCTGCCGCCTTTGGACCCAAGTTCTAGTTTTGGTCTCTTTTGCTCCCTTTTTGCTTTCCAGAAAAGGAAGACGTGCGAAACTCGTCTCAGACGACTAAAACTCCTTGAATATCACTCCTACGACTCAAAGGAAGGCTTTCTCACCACCTTCTCCCCTTCTTGCACTTTCTGGCGCCTTTGGACCCAAGTTTTAGTTTTGGTCTCTTTTGGTCCCTTTTTACTTACCGGAAAAGGAAGACGTTCGAAACTCGTCTCAGACCACTGAAACTCCTTGAATATCACTCCTACGACACAATGGAAGGCTTTCTCACCACCTTCTCCCCTTCTTGCACTTTCTGGCGCCTTTGGACGCAAGTTCCAGTTTTGGTCTCTTTTTCTCCCGTTTTGCCTACCGGAAAAGGAAGACGTGCGAAACTCGTCTCAGACCACTGAACTCCTTGAATATCTCTTCTACGACTCAAAGGAAGGCTTTCTCACCACCTTCTCCCCTTCTTGCACTTTCTGCCGCCTTTGGACCCAAGTTCTAGTTTGGAGTCTTTTGCTCCCTTTTTGCTTACCAGAAAAGGAAGACGTGCGAAACTCGTCTCAGACGACTAAAACTCCTTGAATATCACTCCTACCACTCAAAGGAAGGCTTTCTCACCACCTTCTCCCCTTCTTGCACTTTCTGGCGCCTTTGGACCCAAGTTCCAGTTTTGGTCTCTTTTTGTCCTGTTTTGCCTACCGGAAAAGGAAGACGTGCGAAACTCGTCTCAGACCGCTGAACTCCTTGAATATCTCTTCTACGACTCAAAGGAAGGCTTTCTCACCATCTTCTCCCCTTCTTGCACTTTCTGCCACCTTTGGACCTAAGTTCTAGTTTTGGTCTCTTTTCATCCCTGTTTGCATACCGGCAAAGGAAGACGTGCAAAACTAGTCTCAGGCCACTGAAACTCCTTAAATATCACTCGTACGACTTAAAGGAAGGCATTCTCACCACCTTCTCCCCTTCTTGCACTTTCTGGCGCCTATGGACCCAAGTTCCAGTTTTGGTCTCTTTTGGACCCCTTTTACTTACCGGCAATGAAAGACGTGCCAAACTCTTCTCAGGCCACTGAAACTCGTTGAATATCACTCCTAGGTCTCAAAGGAAGGCTTTCTCACCGCCTTCTCGTCTTCTTGCACTTTCTGGCGCCTTTGGACCCAAGTTCCAGTTTTGGTCACCTTTGGTCCGCTTTGGCTTACCGGCAATGGAAGATTTGCGAAACTCGTCTCAGGCCATTGAAGCTCCTTGAATATCACTCCTAGGTCTCAAAGGAAGGCTTTCTCACCGCCTTCTTGCACTTTCTGGCGCCTTTGGACCCAAGTTCCGGTTTTGGTCTCCTTTGGTCCGCTTTTGCTTACTGACAATGGAAGACGTGCCAAACTCATCTCAGGCCACTGAACTCCTTGAATATCACTCCTAGGACTCAAAGGAAGGCTTTCTCACCACCTTCTCCTCTTCTACCACTTTCTGGCGCCTTTAGACCCAAGTTCTAGTTTTGGTCTCTTTTGCTCCCTTTTTGCTTACCAGAAAAGGAAGACGTGCGAAACTCATCTCAAACAACGAAAACTCCTTAAATATCACTCCTACGACTCAGAGGAAGGCTTTCTCACCACCTTTTCACCTTCTTGCACTTTCTGCCGCCTTTGGACCCAAGTTCTAGTTTTGGTCTCTTTTGCTCCCTGTTTGCATACCGGCAAAGGAAGACGTGCAAAACTCGTCTCAGGCCACTGAAACTCCTTGAATATCACTCGTACGACTCAGAGGAAGGCATTCTCACCACCTTCTCCCCTTCTTGCACTTTCTGGCGCCTATGGACTTAAGTTCTAGTTTTGGTCTCTTTTGGACCCCTTTTACTTACCGGCATTGCAAGACGTGCCAAACTCTTCTCAGGCCACTGAAACTCGTTGAATATCACTCCTAAGTCTCAAAGGAAGGCTTTCTCACCGCCTTCTCGTCTTCTTGCACTTTCTGGCGCCTTTGGACCCAAGTTCCAGTTTTGGTCACCTTTGGTCCGCTTTGGCTTACCGGCAATGGAAGATTTGCGAAACTCGTCTTAGGCCATTGAAGCTCCTTGAATATCACTCCTAGGTCTCAAAGGAAGGATTTCTCACCGCCTTCTCGCCTTCTTGCACTTTCTGGTGCCTTTGGACCCAAGTTCCAGTTTTGGTCTCCTTTGGTCCGCTTTTGCTTACCGGCAATGGAAGACGTGCCAAACTCGTCTTAGGCCACTGTAACTCCTTGAATATCACTCCTACGACTCAAAGGAAGGCTTTCTCACCACCTTCTCCCCTTCTTGCACTTTCTGCCGCCTTTGGACCCAAGTTCCAGTTTTGGTCTCTTTTGCTCCCTTTTTGCTTACCAGAAAAGGAAGACGTGCGAAACTCATCTCAAACGACTAAAACTCCTTGAATATCACTCCTACGACTCAAAGGAAGGCTTTCTCACCGCCTTCTCGCCTTCTTGCACTTTCTGGTGCCTTTGGACCCAAGTTCCAGTTTTGGTCTGCTTTGGTCCGCTTTTGCTTACCGGCAATGGAAGACGTGCCAAACTCGTCTCAGGCCACTGAAACTCCTTGAATATCACTCGTACGACTCAAAGGAAGGCATTCTCACCACCTTCTCCCCTTCTTGCACTTTCTGGCGCCTATGGACCCAAGTTCCAGTTTTGGTCTCTTTTGGACCCCTTTTACTTACCGGGAATGAAAGACGTGCCAAACTCTTCTCAGGCCACTGAAACTCGTTGAATATCACTCCTAGGTCTCAAAGGAAGGCTTTCTCACCGCCTTCTCGTCTTCTTGCACTTTCTGGCACCTTTGGACCCAAGTTCCAGTTTTGGTCACCTTTGGTCCGCTGTGGCTTACCGACAATGGAAGATGTGCGAAACTCGTCTCAGGCCATTGAAGCTCCTTGAATATCACTCCTAGGTCTCAAAGGAAGGCTTTCTCACCGCCTTCTTGCACTTTCTAGTGCCTTTGGACCCAAGTTCCAGTTTTGGTCACCTTTGGTCCGCTTTTGCTTTCTGGCAATGGAAGACGTGCCAAACTCGTCTCAGGCCACTGAAACTCCTTGAATATCACTCCTAGGACTCAAAGGAAGGCTTTCTCACTAGCTTCTCCCCTTCTTGCACTTTCTGGCGCGTATGGACCCAAGTTCCAGTTTTGGTCTCTTTTGTACCCCTTTTACTTACCGGCAATGGAAGTCGTGCCAAACTCTTCTCAGGCCACTGAAACTCGTTGAATATCACTCCTAGGTCTCAAAGGAAGGCTTTCTCACCGCCTTCTCGCCTTCTTGCACTTTCTGGCGCCTTTGGACCCAAGTTCCAGTTTTGGTCTCCTTTGGCCCGCTTTTGCTTACCGACAATGGAAGACGTGCCAAACTCGTCTCAGGCCACTGAACTCCTTGAATATCACTCCTAGGACTCAAAGGAAGGCTTTTTCACCACCTTTTCCCCTTCTTCCACTTTCTGGCGCCTTTGGACCCAAGTTCTAGTTTTGGTCTCTTTTGCTCCCTTTTTGCTTACCAGAAAAGGAAGACATGTGTTGTTAGCAATCTACACTAGCAAGTATACTAGCATTGCAGCAAGTGATAAGTAAATTTAAGATCCAAATATCGTCTCCACAGGGAATTTAGGTTCAAGTACCACTTCACAGAAAAATAACCATTTGGGCCATACGAATTTGGGAAGAGATTTGTATCATATAACAACACTAAACCAAGGCAATTAAAGGTAAAGAACTTGCAGACAAACAGAGTATAAAATTATGATGAAATGAAATAGCAATGAAGGATAGTTAGGAATTTATTTCACAAGAATATCAATATCAATCCAATTAAATCCTCTGAACATTCAAGCAATTGAATAATTGACAATCAGTTCACATATACCTAGCCAAAGATTAATTCCTTAACTCATTGACCCTAACAATCCACTAAACCTCCCTATTCCCTTAGGTGAGATTTAATTTCAGGTTGCATTAAGAATTAGAACTATAAGATTGCAGAATTAGGTCTCCTTATCCCTAAGAAATCCCTAAACACTGGTTGCCAATTCAGATCGGAGCAAACAATCCAATTCCCATTGGTAAAGATTCCTCTTGATTAATCAATTGAATTTCCATTCAAAGATTGCATGAAAAGCAGAATTAACAACTCAATTAATCCAAGAACTTAAAGTTCAGAAGATAAAGTCGAATCAATACATCAATTCGAGTTCCATAAACCCCTAACTATGGGAAATTAAGCACACATTGCAACAAAAACAGAGAAAGAAGAAGAAGATGAAGAAGAATGCAAAGCAGCCATGGCCACGAACTCCAATCCAATCCCTCTTCTTGGAGCTTCAAGCTTCGACCCCAATCTTCTCTCCACTCTCTCTCAACGACAATCTAACTAACAAAACAGAAAATGAGCAAAAGATCCCTGTTTTCGCGCTTCAATCATGTATATATAGAAACCCCAGTTCTGCGCGTTGTCACTTTTCTTCACAAGAGTAACCACGCAGAAGCTTTATGTAGTGCGCGTGTTCACTTTCAAGAGCAAGAGTAACCACGCGCAACTTGCAGAGTTGAAGGCTTCTCTAGAACATTCACTTTTATTCATAATCGTGGCAACGCAGGAGGTCAAAGGGCTGCGCGTGATCACTTTCGTGAGTAATAGTAATCACGCGCAAGCTATCCTGATACAAGTGCCTCTGGAACGCTCACTTTCGTTGGCGAAAGTGACAGCGCGCAGCTCATCAAGAATGGAGTCTTCTCTGGAACGCTCACTTTCGTTGGCGAAAGTGATAACGCACACTGGCAATGCTCACTCTTGTAACTAAAAGTGATTGCGCACAGACTCCTCTTCTCATTTAGGCTTTGAAATGATCACTTTCACTGACAATAGTGATCACGCCCAGCCTGCATCCCATAATTCTTGTATTTTGGAGTCCAACATTGCCATTCTTCCTCTTCCTTTCCATTAATAATCCATTTCCATGACTTTTGCTTAGATTATTCCTTCAAAAACAAGATAAATTCCTTAAGAACTAAGCATAAATTCTACAAATGTGAAAATAACTACAAATTGAAATAGAACTTTCAATCATTCTCTTTTTCTGAGTTTTTCTGCTTTCTTCATATATTTTCCTTATTAAATGAGCTAGAATTATGCTAAAATATCAGTAAAAATATGGATTTATCACCACCCCAAACTTGAATTTTTGCTTGTCCTCAAGCAAATCAAACTAAACCAAGGGTAAGTTCCTCCATTTTCAAATTCAGTTCATAAACTGCTTATTTCAGATTTTTCTAATTTCTAATTCTGTGTTCTCTGCAAAATTTTCAATCAAGTTGTTCATCCAAATACTCATCATGATATTCCTACTGCATAATCATCATTGAGTAAGAATTGCTACCTAAGTTCATATATTTCATCAAAATTCATGTGAGTACAATTAATCAACATGATCACAGCTCACTTGGAAGTGTTTCTCTCATCACTCAACAGTGTTTAGGTGTTGTTTTCACTCTAGATCATCAATTTCACTGCACCCTACCATATGCTTGCCCAATTTCTCCATCTCCTCTGCTTAGTACAATTAATCACACATCTAGAGGACTTTTTCAGGTTATAACAAGGCTAAGGTTAGGGTAGGTATCAAAGAAAATGGAAAACAATACATGCTATTTCAAAAGATCGAGGCATTTTGAGTGATTTGTTTTAAAACTAGCCTGGATCTGCATTATTCCTCCTTAATTCTCTCACTTATACAGCAAACAGAATTTTTCTGCAGCAGAGTTTTCATCTCTTTTCTTGCTTTCAATCACTATCTTCTTTTCTTTGATATTCTTTTTCTTTTTCTGCAGCACTTTGCTGCACTTCTTTTCTTTCGAACTCACATTTTTGTTCTTTTCACAGCTTTGCTTCATAAATTTTTCATTTTGCTGCAGCACTTTTGTTCTTTCTTTCTGGTTTGTTGAACTCAAACTTAGATATTTCCTACCCCAAACTTAGAACATTGCTTGTCCTCAAGCAATTAAAATCTGGATGCCACCCCAAACTTAGTTTTAAAACTCGTTCTTGATTAAACTCATTATGCCTTTGATCTTTTGGATGGTAAAAATTGGTTTTTCAGCAAGGCTTATAATGAGGTAATTTCAAGAAAAGGGATATTAAGCTCAAAAGGGTGAACTAAGACATTCAATCATAAGGGAAGGCATTTTAGGCAAACTAAGTATATCAAACATGGCCTCTATCATGTGTGTGAGGACTGTAACATGCATATTCAATTTAAGAACAAGGGCAAGTTCTAGAGAATGCAGCCAATTATGATTAATCACACAAGAAAAAGAATTAGACAGCTCAAATCTCACTAGGTACTTATAAGTGATCATGTGGGTTAATGAAAACACAATGCACTTTTCAGAAATCTATGCTCCTAGTGGCAACTGCCTCATTTTTGAAGATACAAGTGTGATCTCATTTTGAGAATGGGAAAAACAACTTAAAAAAATTCACACAGAATTCACAAAATTGTCAATCATTTTTATTTGATTAACAGCCAGCAATTTATTATCTATTCTAGTATTTTGGTGTTTTTCAAAAGCAATTCAGTGTAATGTGAAGCCAACACATGAACAAGAGGTAGAGAATGAAACCTCCCTTTCATGGTAGCTTGTGCAAGTGTCACCATCCAATGTGTGTGAGTGTTGTGTGTGTGACATTCTCTGCACAAAACACCAAAATTCCATCCATTAGCAAGTAAAAGGTAATTAATAAGAAAGCTAACATAGATGCAGAACAGATATGTGAAAATTAACCCAAATTGTACCAAATTGTAATTACAACCCAAAAAGTTTGAAACCTAACTACATCAATTTACAAAACTCCTAATGACAGAAAAATAAATTCCTAAACTAGTCTTCTTGGACATCCTCTTCATCAGAAATTTCATCTTCATCTTCTTCCTCATCCTCCTCATCTTCCTCTTCCTCCACCACTTCTTCAGTTGGCTATGGAAATTGAGTCTTGTAGATTGACAAGTCTTTAAAGACTGATGAGCATAGACATTGAGCATTCTCGGCCAAATCTGGTGTGTGATAAAGTTCATCTTTAGTCATTCCCATTTTCTGACCAATATTCATCAACACACATTCCACTAGCATAGTTCCTGCCTTCAAACTGCTGTGGAGCTCAGTTTGTCTTTCAGCCAATTGATTTTGCTTTTCAACCAAAAGATGTAGGATGTCTTTCATCTTCATTGGTTTCTCCTTTCTGAACTGGGTGGGGATAGGTGCAGCTGAAGTGCAGGAGGTAGTGGCATAGATTTCATTTACCATTGAGATAGAGATAGGGGGAGCAGATCTGATTTTCTCTTGGTAGTCTCCAACTTCAACCCCTGCATCCTCACAAAGTAAAGTGATTAATGAGGGAAAGGCTAGTGAATCTCTTTTTGTTTTCAGAATATTTAAGATACATTCACTAATTACTTCCCCCACATCAATGTACATATCATTAACGATAGCAAACAATAATTCAGCCCTCTTTACTGCCAGGGTTGAACTATGCTTGACTGGCATGAAAGAGTTCAACAGAAAAGTACTCCAGACTTTAGCAAATGGTAACAGGTTCTTGGTGGTGATACACTTGGGTTTCTGGGCGAGGTTCAGCTGCCAAGTTGTGCCTGGCTTTCCAATTCTGTGCAGGATTTCAATATAATCCTTGTCTGGACTATTCTTAAAGTCAGTGAAGTCCATCTGCTCAGGTTGCCTGTCAGTGTAAATTTCCAACACTCGATTGATGTTGGCAGCAGTGAAATCCACCCTCATACCCTTGACCATTGTGTGAAATTTGGGAATTTGGTCTCCCTTGAACCGCATTGCATTTGCATAAAACTCCTGTGTAATTTCTCTCCAACCATTATCAGCCAAGGAGCAGAAGTTGTCCCATCCCCTTTTCTGAATTTCTTCTGAGTACTCAGGGTAGTTTCCTTCAGCAATTTCAAAGGCTCTATCAGGGACAATCTTCCTCCTCAGAATATTTGCCTTGAAATAGTTTTCGTGAGCAATACTCCTGAACCTTGGATCATGATCAGTAGGGGTAGAGGTAGAAGGAGCATTTCTCCTGGTCGGCTGAGGTGGTGAAAAGGTTGCATGTGTGGTTACTCTTGGCTGAGGAGGGTCAGCAATTTCAATGGGTGAGGACGGTGAGACACCAGCAGTTCTTGCTCTTTTTGTGGTTGGAGAATTCCTGGCTGTTCCAGCTTGCATATTCCTGATAGATCTCCTTCTTGGAGTGTTGCTGGCAGATTTAGCTATGGTCTTCTTAGCCGGTCCAACTGGTGTATTCAACGAAGTCCTGACCATTTTGAAACAGCAGCAAAAACAAGCAAGTAATTTGACAGTTTAAAATTCTTGACACAAAATTGTGACATTATACATCTCTTTACTAGATAAATTCAATCAATCCATGTGCAGAATTCCAATTTGTCTTTTTACAATCGATTCTTTGTCATGAGAATTTTAATCATATAAACACACAAGCACTATTGCAAATTACTAAGCAATCACAGTCAAAATTGGTTAAACCTTTAAATTTGTAGTTGAGAGTGCACACTTTCAAAGCACATCAGGTTAGTACATAGATGCAAAAAGAATCACAATGTTCAACCAGATTTCAACTACTAATGGTTCCTAAAAGAAATTATCTTCTGACAGTAAAATTCCATCCAGAATATTGCCTATTGTTTCTTTGAATTACATACAATTAGAACAGTGCACTCATTCATTGTCATCGAGACCAAATATCGACTTAATGCGGGACCATTAGTATGCTATCTGTACAATCAGCGTGCAATATACAAAGTAATTCGCTCCATACAACTCGGTTCAGACATCAACATTCAAATATTTCATGCAAAGAGTATTTTCGTTGATGGCAACTGAATATTTCTATTTCTTTCAAAGTCATGTTCAGATTTTTCGCATAATGCAGATGTGAATATGTTATCGAGAGGAGATTGAATGACTTTGAAAACCTATTCACAGTATTTAAAGGAAATTAAATCGAATACGCTCAAGATATTTCCCCATTTGCCATTTTTGACCTTTTCCGAGTTGTAGCAAAGAAAAACCCTAAATACAATTTCGTAGAATGCAGAGAACGTACCTTGAGTTTCAAAAATGTGAATGACGGTGAAAAAGAGGGAGAAATTGCTTGCTGGTTGCTTCACGAAAGATTGAAAGTCGAGAAATTTCAGAGGGAAATGGGATTTAGGTTTAAATGAATGTGAGCGTGGTTCCTTTATATTGAATCGGGGTCACGCGTGTGCACGTGCCCACTTTTTAAGTGAAAAGTGAACGTTCCCTTATTAATAATATTCTGTGTTATCACTCTTGTCGAACAGAGTGAGTGTTCCAGAGAGCTTGGAAATTTTGAATGCAATGCGCGTTATCACTATTTCTGGGCAAAGTGATAACGCGCAAGCTTATTGCTTGAGCGTGGTTACTTTTATCAGTAAAAGGAGTAACGCGCTATGAAATATTCTATACTTACCTGCACGTGATCACTCTTGACAAGGAAAGGAAGTGATCCAGAGAGTGTGTTTTTCTCATCTGCTTCTGCGTTATCACTCTCATCAGCGAGAGTGATTGTTCCAGAGGGGAAATCTCAGAATTCCATCTCTACATGATTGCTTTCCTGCAAAAGAGTGATTCCTTTCATCAATCCAAGTTCTCCAAACTTTAATTGGCTCACTTAACAAATCATAATCATTCCGATACACACTCACCATATAAAATACCTATTTCCCTCATCATGTTCACCTTTAATTACATATGCAACATTTATCCAAGGCTGAATTCTGCAGAATTTCTACTTAACATATTCACAATGCAATTCTGACTTTTCCATAACACATTATAGTATGAAGTCTAATTGCATTTATCAGATTCGCTACAAATGACAGATTTAGCAGAATTTTATTGCAGAAATTACAGAAATTTAACTAACATGAACAATGAAAATTCTAAAACAAAATAGGAAGCTTAAAATGGGTTAGAAAGTGGATGTTCCAGCAATTATAACAGTCCTTGCAGACCCTTTCAGCTTATGCTTAACCACATTTTTAGGCTCAAAGTGGAAGTTCCAGCAAACTACCAGTTTCACTGTCAAAACAATTGCAAAACAACCAGAACTCAGATCATACAGAAAAATAAAACTAAAAACCAGAAATTAACAAAATCTAAAGGGAAAGAAGTGTGAGTTGCCTCTCACAAAGCGCTTTTTTAATGTCACTAGCTTGACATTAGTTGTTCCTCACTCAAGAGGAACCAATTTCAAGCACACTTGGGCTTTCTCAAATTGACCTCCATGATAGATTTTTAGTCTTTGTCCATTCACCTTGAACTCTCTCACATCCTTTGGATCTGCTATTAGTACAGCACCATATGGAAATACCTCTTTCACCACAAAAGGTCCAGACCACTTAGATTTTAATTTCCCTGGAAACAATCTCAACCTTGAATTAAAAAGCAAAACAGATCGCCAGTGTTTTATATCTCTTTTCATAATAAACTTGTCATGCAGCTTCTTGGTCCTTTCCTTATACATTTTGGCATTTTCATATGCATTGAGTCTAAACTCGTCTAATTCATGCAGCTGTAACAATCTTTTATTTCCTGCACTAACTTGATCAAAATTCAACCATTTCACAGCCCAAAAAGCTTTATGTTCTAGTTCCACTGGTAAATGGCAGGCTTTTCCATATACTAACTGATAAGGAGACATGCCAATTGGTGTCTTGAAAGCTGTTTTGTATGCCCACAAAGCATCATCCACTTTCTTAGACCAGTCCTTCCTTGAACTACTAACTATTTTCTCCAAAATCTGTTTTATTTCTCTGTTGGAAACCTCCACTTGACCACTTGTTTGAGGGTGATAGGGTGTAGCTATTCTATGCTTTACTCCATACTTCTCTAGGACTGATTCTAGATATTTGTTGCAGAAATGGCTTCCTCCATCACTTATCAGAATTCTGGGCACTCCAAATCTTGAGAAAATGTTCTTTTTAATGAATGCAACAATAGTCTTAGCATCATTGGTTCTGGTAGGAATTGCTTCCACCCATTTGGAAACATAGTCCATCACATAAGCATGTACTCATTCGAGAATGAGGTAGGGAAAGGACCCATGAAGTCTATTCCCCACATGTCAAACAGTTCTACTTCAAGTATATTTTGTAATGGCATCTCATGTTTTCTAGATATATTCCCCATTCTTTGGCATCTATCACACCTTTCCACATAGTTCTTAGCATCTTTGAACAAAGTTGGCCAGAAAAGTCCAGATTGCAAAACTTTTGCTGCTGTTCTTGAACTTCCATGATGTCCTCCATATTCTGAACTGTGACAATGCCACAAAACATCTTGCTGCTCTTCCTCTGGTATACACCTTCTCAGCAATCCATCTATTCCAATTTTGAACAGCAGTGGATCTTCCCAAACATAATATTTGCTATCATGGAAGAATTTTTTTCTCTGCTGCCAATTCATCCAATTTGGAACATGATGTGTAGCTTTAAAGTTGGCTATATCAGCAAACCAGGGCTGTGATTCAATCTTGAATAGGCTTTCATCTGGAAATTCTTCTTTAATTTGTTCCACTCCAAATGGTATGACTTCAAGTGGTAATCTTGACAAGTGGTCAGCAACACTGTTTTCTTTCCCTTTTTTGTCTTTGATCTCTAGCTCAAATTCTTGGAGGAGTAGAATCCATCTTAATAATCTGGGCTTTGCATCCTGCTTTGTCAAAAGATACTTAAGAGCAGCATGATCAGTGTATACAATTACTTTTGAACCCATTAAATATGATCTGAACTTATCAAAAGCATGTACAACAGCTAAAAGTTCTTTTTCTGTTGTTGTGTAATTCACTTGTGCAAGATTTAACACTTTGCTTGAATAATAGATAGCATGTAATTTCCTATCTTTCCTCTGTCCTAACACAGCACCCACTGCACTATCACTTGCATCACACATGAGTTCAAAAGGTAGTGTCCAATCTGGTTTTGCAAGAATAGGTGCAGAAATCAGTTTCTCTTTTAAAACAGAAAATGCATGCAAACAATTATCATCAAATATGAAATCTGCATCTTTTACAAGTAAATTACTCAAGGGTTTAGCAATCTTGGAAAAATCCTTTATGAATCTTCTATAAAAACCAGCATGTCCTAAAAAACTTCTAACTCCTTTAACATTGATAGGTGGAGGCAATTTATTAATGACTTCTATTTTAGCTTGGTCCACCTCCATTCCTTTCTCTGAAATTTTGTGACCAAGGACAATGCCTTCTTGTACCATGAAATGGCACTTTTCCCAATTTAACACAAGATTAGTGTCTTGACATCTCTGCAAAATAGTGGATAGATTAGCTAAACAATCATCAAAAGAATCACCAAAAACAGAGAAATTATCCATGAATACTTCTATGATGTCTTCTACCAAATCAAAAAAAATGGAAAGCATGCATCTTTGGAAAGTGGCAGGGGCATTACATAGACCAAATGGCATTCTCCTGTATGCAAAGACTCCAAATGGACATGTAAATGCAGTTTTCTCTTGATCTAAAGGGTCTACAGCTATTTGATTATATCCTGAATATCCATCAAGAAAACAATAAAATGAATGTCCACCAAATCTTTCTAACATGTGATCGGCAAATGGTAGTGGGAAATGATCTTTTCTGGTTGCATCATTTAGTTTTCTATAGTCTATGCACATTCTCCATCCAGTCACAGTCCTAGTAGGGACAAGTTCATTCTTTTCATTAGGTACCACTGTCATACCACCTTTCTTTGGAACAACTTGGACTGGACTTACCCAATTGCTGTCAGAAATTGGGTATATTATTCCTGCATCTAACAGCTTTATAACCTCTTTTTTTACTACCTCTTTCATGGCTGGATTTAACCTCCTTTGTGGCTGCACAACAGGTTTGAAATTCTCTTCAAATAAAATTCCGTGCTTACAAAATGAAGGATTTATACCTTTCAGGTCTGCAATACTCCATCCAATTGCAGATTTGTGTTTTCTCAAAATTCTGAGCAATTTTTCCTCTTGTTCTTCCTTAAGTTCATTATTGATGATAACTGGATTTTCATGTTTCTCATCCAGAAATGCATACCTCAGGTGTGAAGGAAGTTGTTTCAGTTCTAGCCTTTGCTTTTCCTCTTCTTTATCATCCTTTTCTAGCTTCTCCTTCACTGAATTTTCTACAGATTTTCGAATTGGCAGAGCTTCTAGTTGCTGCTGCACTTTCATACTGTATTCTCCATGCAGAAGTTCAGATTTATTGCTCCCTGCAGATATTATTTCTTCTAACACCGCAAGTTCATCAGTTTCATTAATATGGTGTTGTGCAATGAAAGCATCCAGTATATCTACCTTCATACATGTGCTATCTTCAATTGGATATTTTAAAGCTTCAAACACATTAAATACTACCTTCTCATCTTGAACTCGAAGCATGAGTTCACCTTTTTGCACATCTATTAAAGCTCTCCCTGTTGCAAGAAATGGTCTCCCTAGGATCAAAGGAATGTTAGAATCCACCTCCATGTCCAGAATTACAAAATCTGCAGGAAAAATGAACTTGTCAACTTTAACTAATAAATCTTCAACAACTCCATATGGATAAGTGTATGATCTATCAGCTAGCTGCAGTGTAATGTTGGTGGGCTTCACTTCCTCTATGCCAAGTTTCTGCAGAACAGCCAATGGCATCAGATTTATGCTTGCTCCCAAGTCACACAATGCTCTTCCCACAGTGCAGTTTCCTATTTCACAAGGAATGCTAAATGATCCAGGATCTTTCAGCTTTTGAGGAAGTTTTCTCTTGAGAATAGCACTGCACTCCTCTGTCAAAGGTACTGTTTTATCATGCTCTAGCTTTCTTTTTCTAGAAAGTAGTTCTTTCATAAACTTTGCATATGAGGGCATTTGCTCCAAAGCTTCTGCAAAAGGAATGTTAATTTGTAATTTCTTAAAGACATTCATAAACCTTTCAAATTGTTCCTCTTGTTTAGGATTTTGGACTCTTTGAGGATAGGGCAGCCTCTTGTATTTTTCTGGGTCTATTGGCTTACAAGCTTCCTCAAAGAGTTGCTTTTTGGTTTTCCTTTCAGAATTCATAGGAACATCTACTTTTTCTTCTGAATGGTCTTTCATCAATAGCTTAAAATTTCCTTGCTGCAGATCTTGTTCAATATTTCTTTCTGCTGCAGCATTCACTTTCTTTTCTGCTAGTTTAGGGCTTGCAACTACAGCTCCACTCCTTGTAGTTATGGCTTGACATTGCTCTTTAGGATTGATTACTGTATTGCTTGGAAATCTTCCTTCATCCCTGCTAGATAATTGTTCAGCTAATTGTCCAATCTGTGTCTCTAGTTTCTTCATAGAGGCTTCTTGGTTTTTGAAGCTTGTTTGAGTCACCTTCATGAATTGCAGCATAGTCTCTTCCATCTCGGTCAACTTCTCATTCATAGGTCTGGAAAATTTTTGATTTCCTTGAGGTTGAGTGGATGAATTCCTCTGAAAATAAGGCTGTTGTGTTGCTGGACCTGCATTAGAAAAAGGCAAATTTGAGTTAGAATTCTTTGCAGCAGAATATTGATTATTCCAATTAGAATACTGCTGAGTTCTATTATTTGAAAATTGAAATCCAGGGGGATATGATGGCTGTTGTCTCTGAAAATTATTCATATAATTCACTTGCTCTTGTGGTTCACTTGTGGATGCCTCACATGCACCATTTGCATGGTTTCCTCCACAAAAATCACAACTTAGCTGACTGGTAGCCATACTCCCTGTTTGCAGATTGTTGATTTGTTGTGTTAAGGCAGCTAATTGTTCTGAAAACATTTGATTTTGTAGCTAATTTTGTGCAAGAAAAGTTTCCAGAACCTTAGCTTCATGACCAGAATTTCTTCCTTGATTCCTTGAGCTTGAATTCTGATACATTGAAGATGCCATCATGTCAATAATCCTTTGAGCTTCTTCTAAGGACTTTGTATTTAATGAACCTCCCGCAGCAGCATCAACCATTGTTCTTGTTACTGCATTCATCCCATTATAAAAAGTTTCCAATTGCATCCAATCTGGAATACAATGATGTGGACACCTCCTAAGCAATTCTTTATATCTTTCCCAAGCTTCATACAATGATTCTCCATCTTGCTGCACAAAGGATGTAAGCCATTGCATGTTGAATTCAGCTCCTAAGTGTTTCGGTTTTCCCTTAGAAATTTGAATGTCACTTGGAAATGTTGTCCCTCCACTTGGACGATGAAACTATGTCATTGCATGTTAGTTTCCTTTATGTTATATAATTTTTAGTTTGATAAAAATCTAGTGGAAAAGCTGGACAGATTTGATCTTGCATGGAGAAAGCCTAGAATATTGAACTACACTTAGAAATTGAAAACCGTGTTGGACTTTGTGTGATTTGCATGAGAATGGTTGCTTGCTAGTTGGATGATGGATGATTGAATTGATTGTGATGGATGTGTTCACTTGGTTTGAAAAGCTTTATGCATGTGGTGTTTTGGAAAATTGTGGTGGACAAGAAAGTGAGAACTATTCACTCTCGGTTTTGATGATGAGAAATCTTAAAAGTTGTACTTAAAATTGTGATAATTTTGATGAAATATGGGTGATAAGGACTGCATAATGATAGGGTGTGTTTGCTGTTTGCACTTGAATCCGTGAGCACTAAGATGAATCATGCATCATGTTCATTACATTATACAAGGAATAAAAGGAGAGAATCAAGCGCAGCCCTTTTTGATGGAAAGTTTACCTAAACTAAAAGGATATTAATTAAAGGTATGGAGATGGTAATTAAGGGACTGAATATAGTAGTTAATCAATAAAGGCCATCCTTAGAAAGATCTCACTATTAGCTTAATGGAACCTATCGCGTGAGGACTGATATTAATGAACCTAAAAAGAATTAGAACGAAACTAAGTAACCTTGAATTAAATAGGTAGTCGGGAGTCAATACACGTAATTAGAAAATAACTAAAAGGAAAAACCAGAGAGATAGAGAAAAGTGGAGATAAGTCATATTTAAAGTAGGAGGTAGTATGGTTAATAATAATGGAAATGATAAAGTGAGTAGTGTTAATATAGTAAGTTAATGTAATAGGATTTGGGTGGGAAAATCTGAGAGGGTTGTGTCAAAATCACTGAGAATTATGTGTTGGGAAACAGTGGATGTGCATTGGTGGGATTGGAAGCTTGTGTGTGATCCCTAAACTTTATTGCTTGGCAAATCTATGCTAGAAGAGAAAGTGAATAGTGATTGAGCAAGCCTTGTGAGGGCTTTGTTTCTGTGCTTGAATTCCATGTGACCCAAGATTGAGAAAACCTTGAGGAGAGAAAGGAGAATCACACTCCATGCATCATGACATTTCTTTGGAACGACTTGATGGCATAACAGAGGCACAGCTGTAGGTATTGGAGGTTCGGTCCCGAGTAGACCTACGGGGTGGCGAAAGGGGGAACAGTCGACCTAGATGGCGCAGCAGAGCTCTCTGTGGCCGGGTCGTGACCCTACTTGCAAGCCTTAGCCAAGCCCAACAAGAACTCCACATCCTAGGGTCGTTGAGGTCCATTCCCAAAGAGACCCAGTTTGGGGCCAGCACCAGTTTGGGGTGTTTTTGAATAATGATATGAATTCTTTTCTGTGCAATTGTGATGCAGGGAATGGAGTCCTCCGATCGCTAGGAATTATCTGTGAAAAGTATGAACTGACTTATATTGTAATGATGTTTGTTCTGAGAGTGGATGATGATGTGACTTGAGTGATGGTGTGAAAAGCCACCTTCCTTGGGGTACGGCTATTGAATGCTTGCTTGTGTTTGGAGAACTCACCCCTGTTTATGTGTGTTGTTGTACCTTTGTATATGCCCTATACAGATGACCAGCTTCCGAGTGAAAGTATGGATCCTGCCATCTGAGGAGGACGTCTGGGTGTTCGACGCGGCAGCACAGCAAAGCATCTTCCATGGAATGGCACGGGTGATTCATGGACAAGATGTCGGACACTCATGGACCACCCACTTTATGGTTGATACCCCCATTGAGCTTGTTTTCTCCACCCCACCTGGAGACTCTCACCTACCTTATCCTGCACTTGCAGCTACCCCTTCTCCCATGTCTGTTGATCCCCGTACTCCCAGTTCTAGACCAGCACCTACGCCTGTACCATTCCCTACTAAGGAACTTACTCCACCCCCTGTGACCACTGAGAGAGATACATACATGGCAGAACCCTTAGTGAGGGATGATGATGTACTGCCCCATATGCTCCCTACCTACCCAAACACTTACTCGCCCTTTACCACAGTTCATTCACCACCTCGCACTGCTGGATGGATTGTAGAGGACACAGAAGACGCTGCTTCTTCTAGCTCCGCTTCCCCGACATCCTCTGAGGAGTCCGATCCCATTGAGGATTATTCTCCCCTCGACTGATTGGGATAGTTTGTCTGTTGTGGTTTTTAGGGAACTGCTCTTAGGGAGTCAGTCTGTTTCATTCCATGTATCTCTGGACTATGTTAGTTTTGTGCACTTCAATCATGTCATTTCATTTTATTAAGTTGCAGTACTCTGAGATTATTACCAAACATTTCCACATCTATTGCATGAGGTTATTCAGTTATGATGGTGTATTGTTATTATTGTTGTTCTACTTAGTTTTGACATTATATGTCGAGACCACAAATGTGATACACTAGAGGTGAATTGAAAGAGTGTGTTATCCTTCTGCTTCTCCTGTTAAAAAAAAAATCCTGTTATTTTTAGGCGTCACAATTAAGTGGTATCAGAGCAGTTCGGTCAATTGAGGCCTTGGGGCATGGCCTAACTGCCCAACTTCTGTGTGAATCTCTGAATTGTTTGGAAACCCTTATGGTTTGTGTGTTAGTGTGCTTGTTACTTTGCTGTGACTGATTGACTCTTGAGAATTGATGTGCTTATTTGTATTTCAGAAAGTTATGGCTAGGAGAGTTAAGGATGATGTCATGGAAACCCTATTGGGGAGAGTAGTAAATATCTTAGAAAGACAGAATAAACCAGTTCTGAACCGTGGATTGTCTGAATTCCGTAAGAATAAACCCTCGCAGTTCCGAGGCGGATTTAACCCTAATGGTGCTCAACTTTGGATAGAAGAATTGGAGAAAATATATGAGGCAATGGTTTGCACCGAGGAGGAAAAGGTAACTTATGCAGCTTTCATGCTAGTGGGAGAGGCTGAATATTGGTGGCGGATTGCTCGCCAACAACTAGAGACTGAAGGAATCATGGTGGAGTGGACCATCTTCCGCCGCCGGTTCCTGGAAAAGTTTTTCGGAGGACATCCGTAGGAGGAGGGAACAAGAGTTTTTAACTCTGACTCAAGGACAGATGAGTGTAGGAGAATATGCAGCTAAGTTTGACAAACTGTCAAAATACTGCCCATATTTTGCTCAAGCTGATGATCGGTCTAGATGTTCTAAGTTTGAAAGCGAACTTCAACCTGATATCAAACAAGCTATTAGCTGTCAACAAGTCCAACATTTCCCAACCTTGGTGGACAGATGTCGAATATATGAGAATGACACCAAAGCTCGCCAAACTCTATGGAAGCAATCTGATCCTCATCGCCCCGCTCATAGTTTCGGGTCAAGGGGTAAAGAAGTTCAAGAAAAACGTAAGCCGTATTTTACGCCCACAAGGAGTTATTGGAGCGAACCTGTAAAAAGCCAGAGGTCAAGCAGTGGAAGCGTAAATCGACCACCCTTGATGTGCTATAACTGTGGAGGTCCTCATTTTAAATCTCAATGCCGTCAGCATCCTAACCCTTGTCCTAAATGTCAAAGAACGGGCCATCTTGGTCGCTTTTGTAGACAATCTACCCGCGGCAATGACACTATCTATGTGGGAACGAACCAAGGAAACCCCAGTCAAGGCCAAAGGAATTCCAGCAATCAGGGTGAAGTGAGAAGTCAAAACCCCGTTAACGTATCACGAACATCGGTAGGAAGACCTAGTACAAGAGGGAGAGTATTTACAATGAGTGGTACTGAAGCTGCTCAATCTGAAAACCTAATCCAAGGTACATGCATTCTAAATGGGACATCCCTTAATGTGTTGTTTGATTCAGGCGCCACACATTCCTTTATCTCTGAATCTTGTGTGAGGCGATTGAAATTACCTGTTCTTGTCATGAAATGTAATATTGTTGTTTCTACCCCCACTAATAATCCCGTAACCGCATCCTATGTTTGCTTACATTGTCCAATTCAAATAGAGGCAAGAGCTTTCTTGTTAATTTGATATGCTTGCCTCTTACCGACCTGGATATTATCCTGGGAATGGATTGGCTCTCTGCCAATCATGTCCTTTTAGATTGCCAAGAGTAGTTTTTGACCTTCCTAAACACACGGAATTGAGTCATCTAGAGTCTCGTGCTGAAAACCAGGTAGACGTCTTAGTAGAGCAAGCTCAAGCCTATATTATTTTGGCCACTGTTGAAGCCAAAGGAGAAGAGAAGTTAGAAAATATCCCAGTGGTTTGTGAATTTCCTGAAGTATTTCCTAATGATATTCCTGGCTTACCCCCAATTAGGGAAACCGAGTTTTCCATAGATTTGATGCCTGGCACTGGCCCCATATCTATTGCGCCTTACAGAATGGCACCTGCGGAACTATCAGAGCTGAAGAATCAACTGGAAGAGTTACTCGCCAAACAATTGGTCAGACCTAGTGTCTCACCCTAGGGAGCCCCAATCTTACTTGTAAAGAAAAAGGATGGAAGCATGAGATTATGCGTTGATTATCGCCAACTGAATAAGGTCACCATCAAAAACAAAATTGCCGCCACGAATCGATGACCTCATGGATCAATTGAAAGGAGCCACAGTGTTCTCCAAAATAGACTTGAGGTCAGGTTATCATCAAATTCGAGTTAAAGAAGAAGACATTCCAAAGACAGCTTTCAGGACTCGGTATGGACACTACGAGTATCAAGTGATGCCTTTTGGAGTGACGAACGCACCTGCGGTGTTCATGGACTATATGAATCGGGTCTTTCATCCTTTCTTGAACCAATTTGTGGTGGTTTTTATCGATGATATTCTGGTCTATTCTCGCACTCCCGAAGAGCACTCAGAACATCTGAAGATTGTTCTTGAAATACTACGTGAAAAGTGACTCTATGCGAAACTTTCTAAGTGTGAATTTTGGTTAAAAGAAGTTCAATTTTTGGGACATGTAATTTCAAGGGAAGGAATTGTGGTAGATCCATCGAAAGTAGAAGCCGTATTGAAGTGGGACCACCTAAGTCAGTGACAGAAATCAAAAGTTTCTTAGGACTTGCTGGATACTATCGGCGTTTCATCGAAGGATATTCCAAGATAGCTACACCTATGACTCAACTAACTCGCAAGAATCAACCTTTTCAATGGGACAGCAAGTGTGAAGATAGTTTTCAAGAATTAAAGACTCGTTTAACCTCTGCACCTATCTTAATACTTCCTGATCCACAACAAAGGTTTGATGTATACTGTGATGCTTCGTACCAAGGACTTGGATGCGTGTTGATGCAAAATAAGAAGGTTGTGGCATACGCCTCTCGACAACTAAGATCACACGAGAAGAACTACCCAACCCATGACCTTGAGTTTGCGGCCGTAGTTTTTGCACTCAAGATATGGCGACATTACTTGTATGGAGCAAAATTTGAGGTATTCAGCGACCGTAAGAGTCTGAAGTACCTGTTTGACCAGAAAGAGCTGAACATGCGCCAGAGGAGATGGATGGAGTTTCTCAAGGATTACGACTTCGAGTTGCGATATCACCCTGGAAAAGCAAACGTTGTAGCAGACGCTCTAAGTTGTAAGTCACTGCATGTGTCAACCTTGATGATCAAAGAGCTGGAAATGCTAGAATTGTTTAGGGACTTGAACTTGGCAACTCAATTTACTCCTTCTAGCATAATATTGGGAAATCTGAAGATCACCAATGAATTCTTGGAACAATTAAGATCAGCTCAAGGAGATGACAAGTATCTACTAGAAAGGCTCGAAGCAAAGAAGAAAGGAAAAGAATCCCATATTTACCAAGATGAGGAGGGATTGATTAGGTACAAGGAGTGGATTTGTGTTCCTGCTAAGGAAGATTTAAGAAGAATGATCTTGGAGGAAGCTCACAAAAGCGCTCTGAGTATTCATCCTGGATCCACAATGATGTATCAAGATTTGAAGAAGAGTTTCTGGTGGCCTGGGATGAAGAGAGCAGTAGCGGAATATGTTGCCTCGTGCCTAACTTGCCAAAAAGTAAAGGTGGAGCATCAGAAACCAGCGGGACAACTCCAACCATTGAGTATTCCGGAGTGGAAATGGAGCGACATTGCTATGGATTTTGTTTTTGGATTTCCAAGAACCAGGAATGGGAACGACGCTATTTGGGTCATAGTTGACCGTCTCACCAAATTAGCCCACTTCCTGCCTGTAAACATGAAGCATTCCCTGGAACGACTAACTCAAATTTATATCAAGGAGATTGTACAACTCCATGGAGTACCCGAGAGTATCGTGTCGGACAGAGATCCCCGTTTTACTTCAAGATTCTGGCAGAGTCTTCATCAATCCCTTGGAACAAAAATAAAGCTTAGCTCGGCATACCATCCTCAAACTGATGGACAATCAGAAAGGACTATTCAAACTTTGGAGGATCTTTTAAGAGCCTGTGTGCTGGAACAAGGAGGCCAATGGGAGCAACACCTTCCTCTGATTGAATTCACCTATAACAATAGCTTTCACTCAAGCATCGGCATGGCACCTTACGAAGCACTATATGGACGTCGATGCAGAACGCCTCTATGTTGGTTTGAGACAGGCGAACATTTACTAGTTGGTCCTGATGTAATTCAAGATACTTCTAAGAAAATCCAAGAAATCCAAATGAAAATGAAGACAGCCCAAGACCGACAGAAAAGTTATCACGATAAACGAAGGAGACCCTTAGAATTTGAGGAAGGAGACCATGTATTTTTTGAGAGTGAACCCTATCACTGGAATAGGTAGAGCTTTAAAGTCTCGAAAACTCCACCCTAAATTCATTGGTCCCTACCAAATATTGAAGAAGATTGGAAAATCAGCCTATCAAATTGCCTTACCTGTAGAGTTATCCAATCTTCACAATGTCTTTCATGTCTCCCAACTTCGTAAATACGTTCCTGATCCCTCACATGTGGTAGTACCTGACCAGATCTCTTTGAAAGAAAACCTAACCTTTAAGATTGGACCTTTTGGAATCAGTGACCGAAAGGTCAAGCAGCTCAGGAATAAGGAAATCCCTTTAGTAAAAGTGCATTGGAATTCCAATGATGTGGAAGACGCCACGTGGGAAAGAGAGACTGACATGAAGAATGCTTATCCGCGTCTATTCAACTCAGGTTAGAAATTTCGAGGACAAAATTTTTTTTTTTAGAGGGGTAGTTTTGTAACGCCCCGATTCTCCTGATTCAGCTAGTGACCGTTGAATCGTACTTGCTTGCTTATTCTGCTTCTTTAGTACGGAATAATTAGATGGAGGTTAAATTAAATTATTTTATTTTATTTTATTTTGATAAGGATATTGAATTATTTCTAAGTTCGGTATTTTAAGGTAACTGCATGCAAATAGATAGTTCCATTATCATCCAAGAATTTCCTTGATATTATTCAGTAGTATCGTCTAAAATATCCCCAAGAGATTTATCCGAAAAGTTGAATTCTGTCTTATTTAAATAATTGTCAAATCATAAGTATCTATCTCGAAAAACGTGAGATTTCCTAATCATTACAAAGATTTAGTAATGATTTCTTAGCCATCAAAATCATTGCATAAAATTCTGTGAGATCTAGCAATCATTACCCGGAGATTTCCAAATCTAGTATCGGCCACTAGATTTTCATGCAAACAAACCTTGTCCCCTATTTTACAAACATCGTGATTGCCCCGATATTCTGAAATCTAGTATTGACCACTAGAATTCCATGCACGGGATTTTGTCTCCCGATTTGTCAGCAAAGTCATTTCGGAACTTTCTTTTCATGTCTTCCAAATTGCCGACATCATAATTATTCTAACCAATCACATTCTCTTGAACTTAACACCACATCAAAAGTCTCGTCCAGGTGACAACCTAGTTATGTCGCATTTTTCTCGGCCAACCAAATTTCATGCATTTGCTGTCCAAAATCTTACCTTTGGATTTTTGTGCAAAATTTTGGAATTTGTGATATCCAAACTGTGTGCATGCATCCTAGGGTATTCCATGCACTTAACTTCCTGAATTTTACTAACTTTGCCTACAAGCTTTCCCAAAATTCACTATTCATGCACTAAAAACCGTGACACCTCTTTCCTTGCACCAATTTACCAAATTCACTTCAGCTTTTACTCAATTAAAACCGTGTGCAGTTTTTCAGTTTGGAAGCCTTGCTAAGCAAGCCAAAATGAACATGTTAAGTGGCAATTGGTCATTTAAAGGTTGAACCCTTCATATAAATAGATTTACTAATTGAGATTAAGCCTTTTGGAAGCCAAAAACTGAGAATCTCTCTCTCTTTTCTCTCTACCTTTCTCTCACACTTTCCATTCTCCCAAAGTCTCAAACTTTCTCACTTTCTCTCAAGAAAACCGAGAGCTTGCAACCCCTCAAACACCACCACTCCTCCATCAAAATTACTCAAACACCTTACCTCACCATCACTAACTTCTTCCTCCTTCATCCTCTCAATTTTCGTGTGGAAGGAACCCACTTTGCAGGAGAACTTTGAAGAACTTGGCTGCTGTTTTCTCGGTCCAGCAAAGCTTTCCTTGGAGATCCATCTATTCCAGCCCTTCTTCATTTCATTTCACGCCGAAAACTCAAGGCAAGGGGGAGTTCTCACAATTGACGTGTTTGCATGTCTACCTCTTGGCTATTTTTACACATTTTTCCTTGAAAAAATTAGTGTGTGTTGGACTGCATGTTGGAAGAACTTCAAATCTGAACTTGCATGTTAAGTTTATCCAAAAAGTGTATGGATTTCCTTGTTGCATGTCGCGGTTACCTCCCAAAGAGTTTGATTTCACTCTCAATCAACCTTAATTCCTAAAAAGCTTGAAACTTTGATGTGTGGATGTGGATCTTTCTTTGTGCATGTCTCAGTTTTTATGTTCCCTTGGTAGAACCTTTGAACTAATGACATTTTCTTCTTGAAACCATGAACCGTGAACTTGATCAACATATTCTTTCCCTTGCATGTTAATTTTTAACCATGAAATGCTTTGGATCTCCTTGTGCATGCCTCGGTTTCACCTTTGTTTGGCTGGATTCTTTGTTTAAAATGTGGATTTATCCTTGTAATCAATAAACCTTGGATTGCATGTGAAATGGAAGCCATTGCATGTTGAATTCAGCCCCTAAGTGTTTCGGTTTTCCCTTAGAAATTTGAATGTCACTTGGAAATGTTGTCCCTCCACTTGGACGATGAAACTATGTCATTGCATGTTAGTTTCCTTTATGTTATATAATTTTTAGTTTGATAAAAATCTAGTGGAAAAGCTAGACAGATTTGATCTTGCATGGAGAAAGCCTAGAATATTGAACTACACTTAGAAATTGAAAACCGTGTTGGACTTTGTGTGATTTGCATGAGAATGGTTGCTTGCTAGTTGGATGATGGATGATTGAATTGATTGTGATGGATGTGTTCACTTGGTTTGAAAAGCTTTATGCATGTGGTGTTTTGGAAAATTGTGGTGGACAAGAAAGTGAGAACTATTCACTCTCGATTTTGATGATGAGAAATCTTAAAAGTTGTACTTAAAATTGTGATAATTTTGATGAAATATGGGTGATAAGGACTGCATAATGATAGGGTGTGTTTGCTGTTTGCACTTGAATCCGTGAGCACTAAGATGAATCATGCATCATGTTCATTACATTATACAAGGAATAAAAGGAGAGAATCAAGCGCAGCCCTTTTTGATGGAAAGTTTACCTAAACTAAAAGGATAGTAATTAAAGGTATGGAGATGGTAATTAAGGGACTGAATATAGTAGTTAATCAATAAAGGCCATCCTTAGAAAGATCTCACTATTAGCTTAATGGAACCTATCGCGTGAGGACTGATATTAATGAACCTAAAAAGAATTAGAACGAAACTAAGTAACCTTGAATTAAATAGGTAGTCGGGAGTCAATACACGTAATTAGAAAATAACTAAAAGGAAAAACCAGAGAGATAGAGAAAAGTGGAGATAAGTCATATTTAAAGTAGGAGGTAGTATGGTTAATAATAATGGAAATGATAAAGTGAGTAGTGTTAATATAGTAAGTTGATGTAATAGGATTTGGGTGGGAAAATCTGAGAGGGTTGTGTCAAAATCACTGAGAATTATGTGTTGGGAAACAGTGGATGTGCATTGGTGGGATTGGAAGCTTGTGTGTGATCCCTAAACTTTATTGCTTGGCAAATCTATGCTAGAAGAGAAAGTGAATAATGATTGAGCAAGCCTTGTGAGGGCTTTGTTTCTGTGCTTGAATTCCATGTGACCCAAGATTGAGAAAACCTTGAGGAGAGAAAGGAGAATCACACTCCATGCATCATGACATTTCTTTGGAACGACTTGATGGCATAACAGAGGCACAGCTGTAGGTATTGGAGGTTCGGTCCCGAGTAGACCTACGGGGGTGGCGAAAGGGGGAACAGTCGACCTAGATGGCGCAGCAGAGCTCTCTGTGGCCGGGTCGTGACCCTACTTGCAAGCCTTAGCCAAGCCCAACAAGAACTCCACATCCTAGGGTCGTTGAGGTCCATTCCCGAAGAGACCCAGTTTGGGGCCAGCACCAGTTTGGGGTGTTTTTGAATAATTATATGAATTCTTTTCTGTGCAATTGTGATGCAGGGAATGGAGTCCTCCGATCGCCACACGACTTGGATATGAAATTGTGAACTCTACACTAAATGCTGGGCAAGTCGCTGGCAGTAGAGTAAGGGATCCCCATGCATACCATATGCATTAATACGAAAATTTGAGGGATGGATAGTGAGGAATGAAACTTGCATTCATGCATCATGTGCATTATTAGTTTGATGAACCTAGGAATTATCTGTGAAAAGTATAAACTGACTTATATTGTAATGATGTTTGTTCTGAGAGTGGATGATGATGTGACTTGAGTGATGGTGTGAAAAGCCACCTTCCTTGGGGTACGGCTATTGAATGCTTGCTTGTGTTTGGAGAACTCACCCCTGTTTATGTGTGTTGTTGTACCTTTGTATATGCCCTATACAGATGACCAGCTTCCGAGTGAAAGTATGGATCCTGCCATCTGAGGAGGATGTCTGGGTGTTCGACGCGGCAGCACAGCAAAGCATCTTCCATGGAATGGCACGGGTGATTCATGGACAAGATGTCGGACACTCATGGACCACCCACTTTATGGTTGATACCCCCATTGAGCTTGTTTTCTCCACCCCACCTGGAGACTCTCACCTACCTTATCCTGCACTTGCAGCTACCTCTTCTCCCATGTCTGTTGATCCCCGTACTCCCAGTTCTAGACCAGCACCTACGCCTGTACCATTCCCTACTGAGGAACTTACTCCACCCCCTGTGACCACTGAGAGAGATACATACATGGCAGAACCCTTAGTGAGGGATGATGATGTACTGCCCCACATGCTCCCTACCTACCCAAACACTTACTCGCCCTTTACCACAGTTCATTCACCACCTCGCACCTTTGGATGGATTGTAGAGGACACGAGAAGACGCCGCTTCTTCTAGCTCCGCTTCCCCGACATCCTCTGAGGAGTCCGATCCCATTGAGGATTATTCTCCCCTCGACTGATTGGGATAGTTTGTCTGTTGTGGTTTTTAGGGAACTGCTCTTAGGGAGTCAGTCTGTTTCATTCCATGTATCTCTGGACTATGTTAGTTTTGTGCACTTCAATCATGTCATTTCATTTTATTAAGTTGCAGTACTCTGAGATTATTACCAAACATTTCCACATCTATTGCATGAGGTTATTCAGTTATGATGGTGTATTGTTATTATTGTTGTTCTACTTAGTTTTGACATTATATGTCGAGACCACAAATCTCCAAATTGAAATGTGATACACTAGAGGTGAATTGAAAGAGTGTGTTATCCTTTCGCTTCTCCTGTTAAAAAAAAAAAAATCCTGTTATTTTTAGGCGTCACACCTTCTCCCCTTCTGCACTTTCTGGCTCCTTTGGACCCAAGTTCCAGTTTTGGTCTCTTTTGGTCCTCTTTTACTTAACGGCAAAGGGAGACGTGCGAAACTCATCTCAGACAACTGAAACTCCTTGAATATCACTCCAAAGACTCAAAGTAAGGCTTTCTCACCACCTTCTCCCCTTCTAGCACTTTTTGGCGCCTTTGGACCATGTTCCGGTTTTGCACTCTTTTGGTCCTCTTTTGCTTACCGGCAAAGGAAGACGTGCAAAACTCGTCTCAGGCCACTAAAACTCCAAGAATATCAGTCAATGATTCAAAGGAAGGCTTTCTCACCACCTTTTCCTCTTCTTGCACTTTCTGCTGCCTTTGGACCAAAGTTCCAGTTTTGGTCTCTTTTGGTCTCCTTTTGCTGACCGGCAAAGGAAGACGTGTGAAACTCGTCTCAAGCCACTGACACTGCTTGAATATCGCTCCTGGGACTCAAAGGAACGCTTTCTAACCACCTTCTCCCCTTCTGGCACTTTCTGGCGCCTTTGGACCCAAGTTCCAGTTTTGGTCTCTTTTGGTCTCCTTTTGCTTACTGGCAAAGGAAGACGTGCCAAACACTTCTCAGGCCACTAAAACTACTTGAATATCACTCCAATGATTCAAAGGAAGGATTTCTCACCACCTTCTCCTATTCTGGCACTTTCTGGCGCCTTTGGACCCAAGTTTCGATTTTGGGCTCTTTTGCTTACCGACAGAGGAAGACGTGCGAAACTCGTCTTAGGCCACTGAAACTTGTTGAATATCACTCCTTGGTCTCAAAGGAAGGCTTCCTCACCACCTTCTCCCCTTCATGCACTTTCTGCCGCCTTTGGACCAAAGTTCCCGTTTTGGTCTCTTTTGTTCCCCATCTGCTTACCGGCAAAGGAACAAGACGTGCGAAACTCGTCTCATGCCACTGAAACTGCTTGAATATCACTCCTAGGACTGAAAGGAAGGCTTTCTCACTAACTTCTCCCATTCTAGCACTTTCTTGCGACTTTGGACCCAAGTTTCAATTTTAGGCTTTTTGGGTCCCCTTTTGGTTAACGGCAAAGGAAGACATGCGAAACTCGTCTCAGGCCACTGAAACTCCTTGAATATCAGTCCAAGGACTCAAAGGAAGGGTTTCTCACCACCTTCTCCCCTTTTGGCACTTTCTGGCACCTTTGGACCTAATTTCCAGTTTTGTCTCTTGTGGTCCCCTTTCGCTTACCGGCGAAGGAAGACATAGGAAACTCACCTTAGGCAACTGAAACTGCTTGAATAACACTCCAAGGACTCAAAGGAAGGCTTTCTCACCACCTTCTCCCATTCTAGCACTTTCTAGCGCCTTTGGACCCAAGTTCCAGTTTTGGTCTCTTTTGGTCCCCTTTTGCTTACTGACAAAGGGAGACTTGCGAAACTCGTCTCAGACAACTAAAACTCCTTGAACATCTCCCCTAGGACTCAAAGGAACGCTTTTTAACCACCTTCTCCCCTTGTGGCTCTCTCTGGTGCCTTTGGACCCAAGTTGCAGTTTTAGTCTCTTTTGGTCCCTTTTTCCTTACCGACAAAGGGACACTTGCGAAACTCGTCTCAGGCCACTAAAACTCCTTAAATATCACTCCTAGGACTTAAAGGAAGGCTTTCTCACCACCTGCTCCCATTCTGGCACTTTATAGCGCCTATGGACCCAAGTTTCAATTTTGGGCTCTTTTGGTCCCCTTTTGCTTACCGGCAAAGTAAGACGTGCGAAACTCGTCTCAGGCCACTGAAACTGCTTGAATATCACTCCAAGGACTCAAAGGAAGGCTTTCTCACTACCTTATCTCCTTCTAGCACTTTGTGGCACCTTTGGACCCAAGTTCCATTTTTTGTAGCTTTTGACCCCTTTTTGCTTACCGGAATAGGAAAAAGCTGTGCGAAACTCGTGTCAAGCAACTGAAACTTTAATATCACTCCTAGGACTCAAAGGAAGGCTTTCTCACCACCTTCTCCCCTTTTGGCACTTTCTGGCGCATTTGGACCCAAGTTCCAATTTTGGTCTCTTTTGGTCCCCTTTTGCTTAACGGCAAAGGAAGACGTGATAAACTCGTCTTAGGCTACTGAAACTGCTTGAATATCACTCTGAGGACTCGAAGAAAGGCTTTCTCACCACCTTCTCCCCTTCTAGCACTTTCTGGAGCCTTTGGACCCAAGTTCCAGTTTTGGTATCTTTTGGCCACCTTTTCCTTACCGGCAAAGGAAGACGTGCGAAACTCGTCTCAGGCAACTGAAACTTCTTTAATATCACTCCTAGGACTTAAAGGAAGCTTTCTCACCACCTTCTCCCATTCTGGCACTTTCTGGCGCCTTTGGACCCAAGTTCCAATTTTGGTCTATTTTTGGTCCTCTTTTGCTTACCGGCAAAGGAAGACGTGCGAAACTCGTCTCAGGCCACTGTAACTCCTTGAATACCACTCTTAGGACACAAAGGAAGGCTTTCTCACCACCTTCTCCCATTCTGGCACTCTCTAGCGCCTTTGGACCCAAGTTCCGATTTTGGGCTCTTTTGGTCCCCTTTTGCTCACCAGCAAAGGAAGACGTGCGAAACTCATCTGAGGCCACTAAAACTCCTTGAATATCAGTTCAAGGAGTCAAAGGAAGGCTTTCTCACCACCTTCACCCTTTCTATCACTTTCTGGCGCCTTTGGACCCACCTTCCAATTTTGGTCTCTTTTGGTCTCCTTTTGCTTACCGGCAAAGGAAGACGTGCGAAACTCGTCTCAGGCCACCGAAACTCCTTGAATATCACTCCAAAGACTCAAAGCAAGGCTTTCTCACCGCCTTCTACCCTTCTAGCATTTTCTGGCGCCTTTGGACCCAAGTTCCATTTTTTGTCTCTTTTGGTCTCCTTTTGCTTACCGACAAAGGCATGTCGAAACATGTCTCAGACCACTAAAACTACTTGAACATCACTCCTAAGACACAAAGGAAGGTTTTCCCACAACCTTCTCCTATTCTGGCACTTTCTGGCTCATTCGGACCCAAGTTCCAGTTTTGGTCTCTTTTGGTCCCCTTTTGCTTACTGGCAAAGGAAGTCGTGCGAAACTCGTCTCTGGCAGCTATAACTCCTTGAATATCACTCTTAGGACACAAAGGAAGGCTTTCTCACCACCTTCTCACATTCCACCACTTCTGGCGCCTTTGGACCCAAGTTCAGATTTTGGGCTCTTTTGGTCCTCTTTTGCGTACCGGCGAAGGGAGAGTTACGAAACTCGTCTTAGGCCACTGAAAGTCCTTGAATATAATTGGTGCCTTTGGACCCAAGTTCCAGTTTTGGTCTCTTTTGGTCCCCTTTTGCTTACCGACAAAGGGAGACTAGCGAAAGTCGTCTCAGGCGACTAAAACTCCTTGAATATCACTCCTAGGACTCAAAGGAACGCTTTTTAACCACCTTCTCCCCTTGTGGCTCTTTCTGGTGCCTTTGGACCCAAGTTCCAGTTTTAGTCTCTTTTGGTCCCTTTTTACTTACCGACAAAGGGACAGTTGCGAAACTCGTCCCAGGCCACTAAAACTACTTAAATATCACTCCTACGACTCAAAGGAAGGCTTTCTCACCACCTGCTCCCATTTTGGCACTTTCTGGCGCCTGTGGACGGAAATTTCAATCTTGGTCCCTTTTTGCTTATCGGCTAACGGAGATTTGCAAAACTTGTCTCAGGCCACTAAAACTCCTTGAATATCACTCCTCGGACTCAAAGGAACACTTTTTAACCACCTTCTCCCCTTCAGGCACTTTCTGGTGCCTTTGGACCCAAGTTCCAGTTTTGGTCTCTTTTGGTCCCTTTTTGCTTACCGACAAAGGGACACTTGCGAAACTCGTCTCAGGCCACTAAAACTCCTTAAATATCACTCCTAGGACTCAAAGGAAGGCTTTCTCACCACCTGTTCCCATTCTGGCACTTTTTGGCGCCTTTGGACCCATGTTCCGATATTGGTCTCTTTTGGTCCTCTTTTGCTTACCGGCAAAGGGAGACTTGTGAAACTCGTCTTAGGCCATTGAAAGTCCTTGAATATCACTCCTAGGACTCTAAGGAAGGCTTTCTCACCACCTTCTCCCCTTTCAGAACTTTCTGGCGCCTTTGGACCCAAGTTCCAAATTTGGTCTCTTTTGGTCCCATTTTGCTTACCGGCAAAGGGAGACTTGCGAAACTCGTCTTAGGCCACTGAAAGTCCTTGAAAATCACTCCTACGACTCAAAGGAAGGGTTTCTCACCACCTTCTCCCCTTTTGGCACTTTCTGGCACCTTTGGACCCAATTTCCAGTTTTGTCTCTTGTGGTCCCCTTTCGCTTACCGGCGAAGGAAGACATGGGAAACTCATCTTAGGCAACTGAAACTGCTTGAATAACACTCGAAGGACTCAAAGGAAGCCTTTCTCACCACCTTCTCCCTTTCTAGCACTTTCTAGCGCCTTTGGACCCAAGTTCCAGTTTCGGTCTCTTTTGGTCCACTTTTGCTTACCGACAAAGGGAGACTTGCGAAACTCATCTCAGGCCACTGAAACTCCTTAAATATCACTCCTAAGACACAAAGGAATGCTTTCTCACCACCTGCTCCAATTCTGGCACTTTCTGGCGCCTTTGGACCAAAGTTCCAATTTTGGTCTCTTTTGGTCCCCTTTTGCTTACCGGCAAAGGGAGACTTGCGAAACTCGTCTTAGGCCATTGAAAGTCCTTGAATATCACTCCTACGATTCAAAGGAAGGCTTTTTCACCACCTTCTCCCCTTTTGGTACTTTTTGGCACGTTTGGACCCAAGTTCCAATTTTGGACTCTTTTGGTCCCCTTTTGCTTACAGGTAAAGGAAGACGTTCAAAACTCGTCTCTGGCCACTGAAACTCCTTGAGTATCACTCCTAGGACTCAAAGGAAGGCTTTCTCACCACCTTCTCCCCTTTTGGTACTTTCTGGCGTGTTTGGACCCAAGTTCCAAATTTGGTCTCTTTTGGTCCCATTTTGCTTACCGGCAAAGGGAGACTTGCGAAACTCGTCTTAGGCCACTGAAAGTCCTTGAAAATCTTTCCTACGACTCAAAGGAAGGGTTTCTCACCACCTTCTCCCCTTTTGGCACTTTCTGGCACCTTTGGACCCAATTTCCAGTTTTGTCTCTTGTGGTCCCCTTTCGCTTACCGGCGAAGGAAGACATGGGAAACTCATCTTAGGCAACTGAAACTTCTTGAATAACACTCCAAGGACTCAAAGGAAGCCTTTCTCACCACCTTCTCCCTTTCTAGCACTTTCTAGCGCCTTTGGACCCAAGTTCCAGTTTCGGTCTCTTTTGGTCCACTTTTGTTTACCGACAAAGGGAGACTTGCGAAACTCGTCTCAGGCCACTAAAACTCCTTAAATATCACTCCTAAGACACAAAGGAATGCTTTCTCACCACCTGCTCCAATTCTGGCACTTTCTGGCGCCTTTGGACCCAAGTTCCAATTTTGGTCTCTTTTGGTCCCCTTTTGCTTACCGGCAAAGGGAGACTTGCGAAACTCGTCTTAGGCCATTGAAAGTCCTTGAATATCACTCCTACGACTCAAAGGAAGGCTTTTTCACCACCTTCTCCCCTTTTGGTACTTTCTGGCGCGTTTGGACCCAAGTTCCAATTTTGGACTCTTTTTGTCCCCTTTTGCTTATAGGTAAAGGAAGACGTTCAAAACTCGTCTCTGGCCACTGAAAATCCTTGAATATCACTCCTAGGACTCAAAGGAAGGCTTTCTCACCACCTTCTCCCCTTTTGGTACTTTCTGGCGTGTTTGGACCCAAGTTCCAATTTTGGTCTCTTTTGGTCCCCTTTTGCTTACAGGTATAGGAAGACGTTCAAAACTCGTCTCTGGCCATTAAAACTCCTTGAATATCACTCCTAGGACTCAAAGGAAGGCTTTCTTACCACCTTCTCCCATTCTAGCACTTTCTAGCGCCTTTGGACCCAAGTTCCAGTTTTGGTCCCTTTTGGTCCTCTTTTGCTTACCGGCGAAGGGAGAGTTACGAAACTCGTCTTAGGCCACTGAAAGACCTTGCATATAACTCCTAGGACTCAAAGGAAGGCTTTCTCACCACCTTCTCCCCTTTTGGTACTTTCTGGCGTGTTTGGACCCAAGTTCCAATTTTGGTCTCTTTTGGTCCCTTTTTGCTTACCGACAAAGGGACACTTGCGAAACTCGTCTCAGGCCACTAAAACTCCTTAAATATCACTCCTAGGACACAAAGCAAGGCTTTCTCACCACCTGCTCCCATTCTGGCACTTTCTGGCGCCTTTGGACCCAAGTTCTAATTTGGGTCTCTTTTGGTCCTCTTTCGCTTACCAGCAAAGGGAGACTTGCGAAACTCATCTTAGGCCACTGAAAGTCCTTGAATATAACTCCTAGGACTCAAAGGAAGGCTTTGTCACCGCCTTCTCCCATTTTAGAACTTTCTGGCGCCTTTGGACCCAAGTTCCAATTTTGGTCTCTTTTGGTCCCCTTTTGCTTACCGGCAAAGGGAGACTTGCGAAACTCGTCTTAGGCCACTGAAAGTCCTTGAAAATAACTCCTAGTATGCAAAGGAAGGCTTTCTCACCACCTTCTCCCCTTTTAGAACTTTCTGGTGCCTTCGGACCCAAGTTCCAACTTTGGTCTCTTTTGGTCCCTTTTTGCTTACCGACAAAGGGACACTTGCGAAACTTGTCTCAGGCCACTAAAACTCCTTAAATATCACTCCTAGGACACAAAGGAAGACTTTCTCACCACCTGCTCCCATTCTGGCACTTTCTGGCGCCTTTGGACCCAAGTTCCAATTTTGGTCTCTTTTGGTCCCCTTTCGCTTACCAGCAAAGGGAGACTTGCAAAACTCGTCTTAGGCCACTGAAAGTCCTTGAATATAACTCCTAGGACTCAAAGGATGCCTTTCTCACCACCTTCTCCCCTTTTAGAACTTTCTGGCGCCTTTGGACCCAAGTTCCAATTTTGGTCTCTTTTGGTCCCCTTTTGCTTACCGGCAAAAGGAGACTTGCGAAACTCGTCTTAGGCCACTTAAAGTCCTTTAATATCACTCCTAGGACTCAAAGGAAGGCTTTCTCACCACCTTCTCCCCTTTTGGTACTTTCTGGCGCGTTTGGACCCAAGTTCCAATTTTGGTCTCTTTTGGTCCCCTTTTGCTTACAGGTAAAGGAAAACGTTCAAAACTCGTCTCTGGCCACTGAAACTCCTTGAATATCACTCCTAGGACTCAAAGGAAGGCTTTCTTCAACCTTCTCCCATTGTAGCACTTTCTAGCGCCTTTGGACCCAAGTTCCAGTTTTGGTCTCTTTTGGTCCTCTTTTGCTTACCGGCAAAGGGAGACTTGAGAAACTCGTCTTAGGCCACTAAAACTCCTTGAATATAACTCCTAGGACTCAAAGGAACACTTTTTAAGCACCTTCTCCCCTTCTGGCACTTTCTGGTGCCTTTGGACCCAAGTTCTAGTTTTGGTATCTTTTGGTCCCTCTTTGCTTACCGACAAAGGGACACTTGCGAAACTCCTCTCAGGCCACTAAAACTCCTAAAATATTACTCCTAGGACTCAAAGGAATGCTTTCTCACCACCTGCTCCCATTCTAGCACTTTCTAGCGCCTTTGGACCCAAGTTCCGATATTGGTCTCTTTTGGTCCCCTTTTGCATACCGGCAAAGGGAGACTTGCGAAACTCGTCTCAGGCCACTAAAACTCTTTGAATATCAAGCCTAGGACTCAAAGGAAAGCTTTCCCACCACCTTCTCCCCTTTCAGAACTTTCTGGCGCCTTTGGACCCAAGTTCCAAATTTGCTCTCTTTTGGTCCCATTTTGCTTACCGGCAAAGGGAGACTTGCGAAACTCGTCTTAGGCCACCAAAAGTCCTTGAAAATCACTCCTAGGACTCAAAGGAAGATTTTCTCACCACCTTCTCCCCTTTTAGAACTTTCTGGCGCCTTTGGAACTAAGTTCCAATTTTGGTCTCTTTTGGTCCCATTTTGCTTACCAACAAAGGGAGACTTGCGAAACTCGTCTTAGGCCACTGAAAGTCCTTGAAAATAACTCCTAGTATGCAAAGGAAGGCTTTCTCACCACCTTCTCCCCTTTTAGAACTTTCTGGTGCATTTGGACCCAAGTTCCAACTTTGGTCTCTTTTGCTTACTCGCAAAGGAAGAAGACGTGCGAAACTCGTCTCAGGCCACTAAAACTCCTTGAATATCACTCCGAAGACAAAAAGGAAGGCTTTCTCACCACCTTTTCCGCTTCTGGCACTTTCTGGCGCCTTTGGACCCAAGTTCTAGTTTTGGTCTCTTTTGGTCCCTTTTTGCTTACTGGCAAAGGAAGACGTGCGAAACTCGTCTCAGACCACTAAAACTCCTTAAATATCACGCCTAGGAATCAAAGGAAGGCTTTCCCACCACCTTCTCACATTCTGTCACTTTCTGGTGCCTTTGGACCCAAGTTCTAGTTTTGGTCACTTTTGGTTCCCTTTTGCTTACCAGCAAAGGTAGACGTGCGAAACTCGTCCTCAGCCACTAAAACTCCTTGAATATCACTCCTAGCACTCAAAAGAAGGATTTCTCACCACCTTCTCCCCTTCTGGCACTTTCTGACGCCTTTGGACCCAAGTTCCAGTTTTGGTCTCTTTTGGTCCCTTTTTGCTTACTGGCAAAGGGAGAGTTGCGAAACTCGTCTCAGGCCACTAAAACTCTTTGAATATCAAGCCTAGGACTCAAAGGAAAGCTTTCCCACCACCTTCTCACATTCTTGCACTTTTTGGTGCCTTTGGACCCAAGTTCCAGTTTTGGTCTCTTTTGGTTCCCTTTTGCTTTCCGGCAAAGAAAGACTGCGAAACTCGTCTCAGGCCACTAAAACTCCTTGAATATCACGCCTAGGACTCAAAGGAAGGCTTTCCCACCACCTTCTCATGTTCTGGCACTTTCTGGTGCCTTTGGACCCAAGTTCAAGTTTTGGACTCTTTTGGTTCCCTTTTGCTTACCGGCAAAGGAAGACATGCGAAACTTGTCTCAGGCCACTAAAACTCCTTGAATAGCACGCCTAGGACTCAAAGGAAGGCTTTCACACTACCTTCTCACGTTCTGGCACTTTCTGGTGCCTTAGGACCCAAGTTCCAGTTTTGGTCTCCTTTGGTTCCCTTTTGCTTACCGGCAAAGGAAGACGTGCGAAACTCGTGTCAAGCCACTAAAACTCCTTGAATATCACGCCTAGGACTCAAAGGAAGGCTTTCCCACCACCTTCTCACGTTCTGGCACTTTCTGGTGCCTTTGGACCATAGTTCCAGTTTTGGTGTCTTTTGGTTCCCTTTTGCTTACCGGCAAAGGAAGACGTGCGAAACTCGTCTCAAGCCACTGAAACTCCTTAAATGTCACTCCTAGAACTCAAAAGAAGGATTTCTCACCACCTTCTCCTCTTCTGTCAATTTCTGGCAACTTTGGACCCAAGTTCTAGTTTTGGTCTCTTTTGGTTCCCTTTTGCTTACCGGCAAAGGAAGACATGCGAAACTCGTCTCAAGCCACTGAAACTCCTTGAATATTACTCCTAGAACTCAAAGGAAGGATTTTTCACCACCTTCTCCCCTTCTGGCACTTTCTGGTGCCTGTGGACCCAAGTTCCAGTTTTGGTCTCTTTTGGTTCCCTTTTGCTTACCGGCAAAGGAAGACGTGCGAAACTCGTCTAAAGCCACTGAAACTCCTTGAATGTCACTCCTAGAAATCAAAGGAAGGATTTCTCACCACCTTCTCCCCCTCTGTCACTTTCTGGCACCTTTGGACCCATGTTCTAGTTTTGGTCTCTTTTGGTTCCCTTTTGCTTACCGGCAAAGGAAGACGTGCGAAACTCGTCTCAAGCCACTGAAACTCCTTGAATATTACTCCTAGAACTCAAAGGAAGGATTTCTCACCACCTTCTCCCCTTCTATCACTTTCTGGCACCTTTGGACCCAAGTTCTAGTTTTGGTCACTTTTGGTTCCCCTTTGCTTACCGGGAAAGGTAGACGTGCGAAACTCGTCTCAAGCCATTGAAACTCTTTGAATATCACTCCTAGCACTCAAAGGATGCATTTCTCACCACCTTCTCCCCTTCTGGCACTTTCTGGCGCCTTTGGACCCAAGTTCCAGTTTTGGTCTCTTTTGGTCCCTTTTTGCTTACTGGCAAAGGGAGACTTGCGAAACTCGTCTCAGGCCACTAAAATTCCTTCAATATCACGCCTAGGACTCAAAGGAAGGCTTTCCCACCACCTTCTCACGTTCTGTCACTTTCTGGCACCTTTGGACCCAAGTTCTAGATTTGGTCTCTTTTGGTTCCCTTTTGCTTACCGGCAAAGGAAGACGTGCGAAACTCGTCTCAGGCCACTAAAACTCCTTGAATATCACTACTAGGACTCAAAGGAAGGCTTTCTCACCACCTTCTCCCCTTCTGGCACTTTTTGGAGCCTTTGGACCCAAGTTCCAGTTTTGGTCTCTTTTGGTCCCTATTGCTTACCGGCAAAGGAATTCGTGTGAAGCTCGTCTCAGGCCACTGAAACTCCTTGAATATCACTTCGAACACACAAATGAAGGCTTTCTCACCACCTTTTCTGCTTCTGGCACTTTTTGGCGACTTTGCACCTAAGTTCAAGTTTTGGTCTCTTTTAGTCCCTTTTTGCTTACTAGTAAAGGGAGACTTGCGAAACTCGTCTCAGGCCACTAAAACTCCTTGAATATCACGCCTAGGACTCAAAGGAAGGCTTTCCCACCACCTTCTCACGTTCTAGCACGTTCTGGTGCCTTTGGACCCAAGTTCCAGTTTTGGTCTCTTTTGGTTCCCTTTTGCTTACCGGCAAAGGAAGACGGGCGAAACTTGTCTCAAGCCACTAAAAATCCTTGACTATCACTCGTAGGACTCAAAGGAAGGCTTTCCCACCACCTTCTCACGTTCTGGCACTTTCTGGTCCCTTTGGACCTAAGTTCCAGTTTTGGTCTCTTTTGGTTCCCTTTTGCTTACCAGCAAAGGAAGACGTGCGTAACTCGTCTCAAGCCACTGAAACTCCTTGAATATCACTCCCAGAACTCAAAGGAAGGATTTCTCACCATCTTCTCCCCTTCTGTCACTTTCTGGCACCTTTGGACCCAAGTTCTAGTTTTGGTCTCTTTTGGTCCCTTTTTGCTTACCAGCAAAGGAAGTCGTGCGAAGCTCGTCTCAGGCCACTAAAACTCCTTGAATATCACGCCTAGGGCTCAAAGGAAGGCTTTCCCGCCACCTTCTCACTTTCTGGCACTTTCTGGTGCCTTTGGACCCAAGTTCCACTTTTGGTGTCTTATGGTTCCCTTTTGCTTACTGGCAAAGGAAGACGTGCGAAACTCATCGCAGGCCACTAAAACTCCTTGACTATCATGCCTAGGACTCAAAGGAATGCTTTCCCACCACCTTCTTAGGTTCTGGCACTTTCTGGTGCCTTTGGACCCAAGTTCCAGTTTTGGTCTCTTTTAGTTCCCTTTTGCTTACCGGCAAAGGAAGACGTGCGAAACTCGTCTCAAGCCACTAAAACTCCTTGAATATCACTCCTAGAACTCAAAGGAAGGAAGCCACTAAAACTCCTTGAATATCACTACTAGAACTCAAAGGAAGGATTTCTCACCACCTTCTCCCCTTCTATCACTTTCTGGAACCTTTGGACCCAAGTTCTATTTTTGGTCACTTTTGGTTCCCTTTTGCTTACTGGCAAAGGTAGACGTGCGAAACTCGTCTCCAGCCACTGAAACTCCTGGAATATCACTCCTAGCACTCAAAGGATGGATTTCTCACCACCTTCTCCCCTTCTGGCACTTTCTGGCGCCTTTGGACCCAAGTTCCAGTTTTGGTCTCTTTTGGTCCCTTTTTGCTTACTGGCAAAGGGAGACTTGCGAAACTCGTCTCAGGCCACTAAAACTCTTTGAATATCAAGCCTAGGACTCAACGGAAGGCTTTCCCACCACCTTCTCACGTTCGTGCACTTTCTGGTGCCTTTGGACCCAAGTTCCAGTTTTGGTCTCTTTTGGTTCCCTTTTGCTTACCGGCAAAGGAAGACGTGCGAAACTCGTCTCAGGCCACTAAAACTCCTTCAATATCACTCCTAGAACTCAAAGGAAGGCTTTCCCACCACCTTCTCACGTTCTGGCACTTTCTGGTGCCTTTGGACCCAAGTTCCAGTTTTAGTCTCTTTTGGTTCCCTTTTGCTTACCGACGAAGGAAGACGTGCGAAACTCGTCTCAGGCAACTAAAACTCCTTGAATATCACGCCTAGGACTCTAAGGAAGGCTTTCCCACCACCTTCTCACGTTCAGCCACTTTCTGCTGCTGCCTTTGGACCCAAGTTCCAGTTTGGGTCTCTTTTGGTTCCCTTTTGCTTACTGGCAAAGGAAGACGTGCGAAACTCGTCTCAGGCCACTGAAACTCCTTGAATATTACTCATAGAACTCAAAGGAAGGATTTCTCACCACCTTCTCCCCTTCTGTCACTTTCTGGCACCTTTGGACCCAAGTTCTAGATTTGGTCTCTTTTGGTTCCCTTTTGCTTACCGGCAAAGGAAGACGTGCGAAACTTGTCTCAAGCCACTGAAACTCCTTGAATGTCACTCCTAGAACTCAAAGGAAGGATTTCTCACCACCTTCTCCCCTTCTGTCACTTTCTGGCACCTTTGGACCCAAGTTCTAGTTTTGGTCTCTTTTGGTTCCCTTTTGCTTACCGGCAAAGGAAGACGTGCAAAACTCGTCTCAAGCCACTGAAACTCCTTGAATATCACTCCTAGCACTCAAAGGATGGATTTCTCAGCACCTTCTTGTTGTTAGCAATCTACACTAGCAAGTATACTAGCATTGCAGCAAGTGATAAGTAAATTTAAGATCCAAATATCGTCTCCACAGGGAATTTAGGTTCAAGTACCACTTCACAGAATTATAACCATTTGAGTCATACAAATTTTGGAATGAGATTTGTATCATATAACAACACTAAACCAAAGCAATTAAAGGTAAAGAACTTGCAGACAAACAGAGTATAAAATTGTGATGAAATGAAATAGCAATGAAGGATAGTTAGGAATTTATTTCACAAGAATATCAATATCAATCCAATTAAATCCTCTGAACATTCAAGCAATTGAATAATTGACAATCAGTTCACATATACCTAGCCAAAGGTTAATTCCTTAACTCATTGACCCTAACAATTCACTAAACCTCCCTAATCCCTTAGGTCAGATTCAATTTCAGGTTGCATTAAGAATTAGAACTATAATATTGCAGAATTAGGTCTCCTTATCCCTAAGAAATCCCTAAACACTGGTTGCCAATTCAGATCGGAGCAAACAATCCAATTCCCATTGGTAAAGATTCCTCTTGATTAATCAAATGAATTTCCATTCAAAGATTGCATGAAAAGCAGAATTAACAACTCAATTAATCCAAGAATTTAAAGTTCAGAAGATAAAGTCGAATCAATACATCAATTCGAGTTCCATAAACCCCTAACTATGGGAAATTAAGCACACATTGCAACACAAACAGAGAAAGAAGAAGAAGAAGATGAAGAAGAATGCAGAGCAGCCATGGCCACGAACTCCAATCCAATCCCTCTTCTTGGAGCTTCAAGCTTCGACCCCAATCTTCTCTCCACTCTCTCTCAACGACAATCTAACTAACAAAACAGAAAATGAGCAAAAGATCTCAGTTTGCGCGCTTCAATCATGTATATATAGAAACCCCAGTTCTGCGCGTTGTCACTTTTCTTCACAAGAGTAACCACGCAGAAGCTTTATGTAGTGCGCGTGTTCACTTTCAAGAGCAAGAGTAAGCACGCGCAACTTGCAGAGTTGAAGGCTTCTTTGGAACATTCACTTTTATTCATAATAGTGGCAACGCAGGAGGTCAAAGGGCTGCGCGTGATCACTTTCGTGAGTAATAGTAATCACGCGCAAGCTGTCCTGATACAAGTGCCTCTGGAACGCTCACTTTCGTTGGCGAAAGTGATAACGCGCAGCTTATTAGGAATGGAGTCTTCTCTGGAACGCTCACTTTCGTTGGCGAAAGTGATAACGCACACTGGCAACGCTCACTCTTGTAACTAAAAGTGATTACGCACAGGCTCTTCTTCTCATTTAGGCTTTGGAATGATCACTTTCACTAACAATAGTGATCACGCCCAGCCTGCATCCCATAATTCTTGTATTTTGGAGTCCAACATTGCCATTCTTCCTCTTCCTTTCCATTGATAATCCATTTCCATGACTTTTGCTCAGATTATTCCTTCAAAAACAAGATAAATTCCTTAAGAACTAAGCATAAATTCTACAAATACGAAAATAACTACAAATTGAAATAAAACTTTCAATCATTCTCTTTTTCTGAGTTTTTCTGCTTTCTTCATGTATTTTCCTTATTAAATGAGCTAGAATTATGCTAAAATATCAGTAAAAATATGGATTCATCACCTTCTCCCCTTCTAGCACTTTTTGGCGCCTTTGGACCCAAGTTGCAGTTTTGGTCTCTTTTGGTCCCTTTTTGCTTACTGGCAAAGGGAGACTTGCGAAACTCGTCTCAGGCCACTAAAACTCTTTGAATATCACGCCTAGGACTCAAAGGAAGACTTTCCCACCACCTTCTCACGTTCTGGCACTTTCTGGTGCCTTTGGACCCAAGTTCCAGTTTTTGTCTCTTTTGGTTCCCTTTCGCTTTCCGACAAAGGAAGACATGCGAAACTCGTCTCAGGCCACTAAAATTCCTTGAATATCACGCCTAGGACTCAAAGGAAGGCTTTCCCACCACCTTCTCACGTTCTGGCACTTTCTGGTGCCTTTGGACCCAAGTTCCAGTTTTGGTCTCTTTTGGTTCCCTTTTGCTTACCGGCAAAGGAAGACGTGCGAAACTCGTCTCAAGCCACTGAAAATCCTTGAATATCACTCGTAGAACTCAAAGGAAGGTGTTGTTAGCAATCTACACTAGCAAGTATACTAGCATTGCAGCAAGTGATAAGTAAATTTAAGATCCAAATATCGTCTCCACAGGGAATTTAGGTTCAAGTACCACTTCACAGAAAAATAACCATTTGAGCCATACGAATTTGGGAAGAGATTTGTATCATATAACAACACTAAACCAAAGCAATTAAAGGTAAAGAACTTGCAGACAAACAGAGTATAAAATTGTGATGAAATGAAATAGCAATGAAGGATAGTTAGGAATTTATTTCACAAGAATATCAATATTAATCCAATTAAATCCTCTAAACATTCAAGCAATTGAATAATTAACAATCAGTTCACATATACCTAGCCAAAGGTTAATTCCTTAACTCATTGACCCTAACAATCCACTAAACCTCCCTAATCCCTTAGGTGAGATTCAATTTCAGGTTGCATTAAGAATTAGAACTATAAGATTGCAGAATTAGGTCTCCTTATCCCTAAGAAATCCCTAAACACTGGTTGCCAATTCAGATCGGAGCAAACAATCCAATTCCCATTGGTAAAGATTCCTCTTGATTAATCAAATGAATTTCCATTCAAAGATTGCATGAAAAGCATAATTAACAACTCAATTAATCCAAGAACTTAAAGTTCAGAAGATAAAGTCGAATCAATACATCAATTCGAGTTCCATAAATCCCTAACTATAGGAAATTAAGCACACATTGCAACAAAAACAGAGAAAGAAGAAGAAGAAGATGAAGAAGAACGCAGAAGCGACCATGGCCACGAACTCCAATCCAATCCCTCTTCTTGGAGCTTCAAGCTTCGACCCCAATCTTCTCTCCACTCTCTCTCAACGACAATCTAACTAACAAAACAGAAAATGAGCAAAAAGATTCCAGTTTTCGCGCTTCAATCATGTATATATAGAAACCCCAGTTCTGCGCGTTGACACTTTTCTTCACAAGAGTAACCACGCAGAAGCTTTATGTAGTGCGCGTGTTCACTTTCAAGAGCAAGAGTAACCACGCGGAACTTGCAGAGTTGAAGGCTTCTCTGGAACATTCACTTTTATTCATAATAGTGGCAACGCAGGAGGTCAAAGGGCTGCGCGTGATCACTTTCGTGAGTAATAGTAATCACGCGCAAGCTGTCCTGATACAAGTGCCTCTGGAACGCTCACTTTCGTTGGCGAAAGTGACAACGCGCAGCTCATCAGGAATGGAGTCTTCTCTGGAACGCTCACTTTCGTTGGCGAAAGTGATAACGCACACTGGCAACGCTCACTCTTGTAACTAAAAGTGATTACGCACAGGCTCCTCTTCTCCTTTAGGCTCTGGAATGATCACTTTCGCTAACAATAGTGATCACGCCTGTGTGCATCCCATAATTCTTGTATTTTGGAATCCAACATTGCCATTCTTCCTCTTCCTTTCCATTGATAATCCATTTCCATGACTTCTGCTCAGATTATTCCGTCAAAAACAAGATAAATTTCTTAATAACTAAGCATAAATTCTACAAATGTGAAAATAACTACAAATTGAAATAGAACTTTCAATCATTCTCTTTTTCTGAGTTTTTCTACTTTCTTCATATATTTTCCTTATGAAATGAGCTAGAATTATGCTAAAATATCAGTAAAAATATGGATTCATCACCACCCCAAACTTGAATTTTTGCTTGTCCTCAAGCAAATCAAACTAAACCAAGGGTAAGTTCCTCCATTTTCAATTTCAGTTCATAAACTGCTTATTTCATATTTTTCTAATTTCTAATTCTGTGTTTTCTGCAAAATTTTCAATCAAGTTGTTCATCCAAATACTCATCATGATATTCCTACTGCATAATCATCATTGAGTAAGAATTGCTACCTAAGTTCATATATTTCATCAAAATTCATGTGAGTACAATTAATCAACATGATCACAGCTCACTTGGAAGTGTTTCTCTCATCACTCAACAGTGTTTAGGTGCTGTTTTCACTCTAGATCATCAATTTCACTGCACCCTACCATATGCTTGCCCAATTTCTCCATCTCCTCTGCTTAGTACAATTAATCACACATCTAGAGGACTTTTTCAGGTTATAACAAGGCTAAGGTTAGGGTAGGTATCAAAGAAAATGGAAAACAATACATGCAATTTCAAAAGATCAGAGGCATTTTGAGTGATTTGTTTTAAAACTAGCTTGGATCTGCATTATTCCTCCTTAATTCTCTCACTTATACAGCAAACAGAATTTTTCTGCAGCAGAGTTTTCATCTCTTTTCTTGCTTCAGTCACTATCTTCTTTTCTTTGATATTCTTTTTCTTTTTCTGCAGCACTTTGCTGCACTACTTTTCTTTCAAACTCACATTTTTGTTCTTTTCACAGCTTTGCTTCATAAATTTTTCATTTTGCTGCAGCACTTTTGTTCTTTCTTTCTGGTTTGTTGAACTCAAACTTAGATATTTCCTACCCCAAACTTAGAACATTGCTTGTCCTCAAGCAATTAAAATCTGGATGCCACCCCAAACTTAGTTTTAAAACTCGTTCTTGATTAAACTCATTATGCCTTTGATCTTTTGAATGGTAAAAATTGGTTTTTCAGCAAGGCTTATAATGAGGTAATTTCAAGAAAAGGGATATTAAGCTCAAAAGGGTGAACTAAGACATTCAATCATAAGGGAAGGCATTTTAGGCAAACTAAGTATATCAAACATGGCCTCTATCATGTGTGTGAGGACTGTAACATGCATATTTAATTTAAGAACAAGGGCAAGTTCTAGAGAATGCAGCCAATTATGATTAATCACACAAGAAAAAGAATTAGACAGCTCAAATCTCACTAGGTATTTATAAGTGATCATGTGGGTTAATGAAAACACAATGCACTTTTCAGAAATCTATGCACCTAGTGGCAACTGCCTCATTTTTTAAGATACAAGTGTGATCTCATTTTGAGAATGGGAAAAACAACTTAAAAAAATTCACACAGAAATCACAAAATTGTCAATCACTTTTATTTGATTAACAGCCAGCAATTTATTATCTATTCTAGTATTTTGGTGTTTTTCAAAAGCAATTCAGTGTAATGTGAAGCCAACACATGAACAAGAGGTAGAGAATGAAACCTCCCTTTCATGGTAGCTTGTGCAAGTGTCACCATCCAATGTGTGTGAGTGTTGTTTGTGTGACATTCTCTGCACAAAACACCAAAATTCCATCCATTAGCAAGTAAAAGGTAATTAATAAGAAAGCTAACATAAATGCAGAACAGATATGTGAAAATTAACCCAAATTGTACCAAATTGTAATTACAACCCAAAAAGTTTGAAACCTAACTACATCAATTTACAAAACTCCTAATGACAGAAAAATAAATTCCTAAACTAGTCTTCTTGGACATCCTCTTCATCAGAAATTTCATCTTCATCTTCTTCCTCATCCTCCTCATCTTCCTCTTCCTCCACCACTTCTTCAGTTGGCTATGGAAATTGAGTCTTGTAGATTGGCAAGTCTTTAAAGACTGATGAGTGTAGACATTGAGCATTCTCGGCCAAATCTGGTGTGTGAAAAAGTTCATCTTTAGTCATTCCCATTTTCTGACCAATATTCATCAACACACATTCCACTAGCATAGTTCCTGCCTTCAAACTGCTGTGGAGCTCAGTTTGTCTTTCAGCCAATTGATTTTGCTTTTCAACCAAAAGATGTAGGATGTCCTTCATCTTCATTGGTTTCTCCTTTCTGAAGGGTGGGGATAGGTGCGGTGAAGTGCAGGAGGTAGTGGCATAGATTTCCTTTACCATTGAGACGAGAGATAGGGGAGCAGATCTGATTTTCTCTTGGTAGTCTCCAACTTCAACCCCTGCATCCTCACAAAGTAAAGTGATTAATGAGGGAAAGGCTAGTGAATCTCTTTTTGTTTTCAGAATATTTAAGATACATTCACTAATTACTTCCCCCACATCAATGTACATATCATTAACGATAGCAAATAATAATTCAGCCCTCTTTACTGCCAGGGTTGAACTATGCTTGACTGGCATGAAAGAGTTCAACAGAAAAGTACTCCAGACTTTAGCAAATGGTAACGGGTTCTTGGTGGTGATACACTTGGGTTTCGGGCGAGGTTCAGCTGCCAAGTTGTGCCTGGCTTTCCAATTACGTGCGGGATTTCAATATAATCCTTATCTGGACTATTCTTAAAGTCAGTGAAGTCCATCTGCCCAGGTTGCCTTTCAGTGTAAATTTCCAACACTCGATTGATGTTGGCAGCAGTGAAATCCACCCTCATACCCTTGACCATTGTGTGAAATTTAGGAATTTGGTCTCCCTTGAACCGCATTGCATTTGCATAAAACTCCTGTGTAATTTCTCTCCAACCATTATCAGCCAAGGAGCAGAAGTTGTCCCATCCCCTTTTCTGAATTTCTTCGAGTACTCGGGGTAGTTTCCTTCAACAATTTCAAAGGCTCTATCGGGGACAATCTTCCTCCTCGAATATTTGCCTTGAAATAGTTTTCGTGAGCAATACTCCTGAACCTTGGATCATGATCGGTAGGGGTAGAGGTAGAAGGAGCATTTCTTACGGTGGTGAGGTGGTGAAGAGGTTGCATGTGTGGTTACTCTTGGGCTGAGGAGGGTCAGCAATTTCAATGGGTGAGGATGGTGAGACACCAGCAGTTCTTGCTCTTTTTGTGGTTGGAGAATTCTGGCTGTTCCAGCTTGCATATTCCTGATAGATCTCCTTCTTGGAGTGTTACTGGCAGATTTAGCTTTGGTCTTCTTAGCAGGTCCAACTGGTGTATTCAACGAAGTTCTGACCATTTTGAAACAGCTGCAAAAACAAGCAATTAATTTGACAGTTTAAAATTCATGACACAAAATTGTGACATTATACATCTCTTTACTAGATAAATTCAATCAATCAATGTGCAGAATTCCAATTTGTCTTTTTACAATCAGTTGCTGTCATGAGAATTTTAATCATATAAACACACAAACACTATTGCAAATTACTAAGCAATCACAGTCAAAATTGGTTAAACCTTTAAATTTGTAGTTGAGAGTGCACACTTTCAAAGCACATCAGGTTAGCACATAGATGCAAAAAGAATCACAATGTTCAACCAGATTTCAACTACTAATGGTTCCTAAAGAAATTATCTTCTGACAGTAAAATTCCATCTAGAATATTGCCTATTGTTTCTTTGAATTACATACAATTAGAACAGTGCACTCATTCATTGTCATCAGAGACCAAATATCAGCTTAATGCAGGACCATTAGTATGCTATCTGTACAATCAGGCAGTGCAATATACAGCGGTAATTCGTTCCATACAACTCGGTTCGGACATCAACATTCAAATATTTCATGCAAAGAGTATTTTCGTTGATGGCAAAGGAATATTTCTATTTCTTTCAAAGTCATGTTTAGTTTTTCGCATAATGCAGATGTGAATATGTTATCGAGAGGAGATTGAATGACTTTGAAACCCTATTCACGATATTTAAAGGAAATTAAATCGAATACGCTCAAGATATTTCCCCATTTGCCATTTTTGACCTTTTTCCGAGTTGCGGCAAAGAAAACCCTAAATACAATTTCGAGAGAATGCGAGAGAACGTACCTTGAGTTTCAAAAATGTGAATGACGGTGAAAAAGAGGGAGAAATTGCTTGCTGGTTGCTTCACGAAAGATTGAAAGTCGAGAGAAATTTCGAGAGGAAATGGGATTTAGGTTTAAATGAATGTGAGCGTGGTTCCTTTATATTGAATGCAGGGTCACGCGTGTGCACGTGCCCACTTTTTAAGTGAAAAGTGAGCGTTCCCTTATTAATAATATTACGTGTTATCACTCTTGTCGAACGAGTGAGTGTTCCGAAGAGCTTGAAAATTTTGAATGCAATGCGCGTTATCACTATTTCGGGCAAAGTGATAACGCGCAAGCTTATTGCTTGAGCGTGGTTACTTTTATCGATAAAAGGAGTAACGCGCTATGAAATATTCTATACTTACCTGCGCGTGATCACTCTTGACAAGGAAAGGAAGTGATCCGAGAGAGTGTGTTTTTCTCATCTGCCTCTGCGTTATCACTCTCATCGGCGAGAGTGATTGTTCCCAGAAGGCTGTGTTTCCGATCGGTTCTGCGTTATCACTCTCATCGGCGAGAGTGATTGTTTCAGAGGGGAAATCTCAGAATTCCATCTCTACGTGATTGCTTCCTGCAAAAGAGTGATTCCTTTCATCAATCCAAGTTCTCCAAACTTTAATTGGCTCACTTAACAAATCATAATCATTCCGATACACACTCACCATATAAAATACCTATTTCTCTCATCATGTTCACCTTTAATTACATATGCAACATTTATCCAAGGCTGAATTCTGCAGAATTTCTACTTAACATATTCACAATGCAATTCGACTTTTCCATAACACATTATAGTATGAAGTCTAATTGCATTTATCGGATTCACTACAAATGACAGATTTAGCAGAATTTTATTGCAGAAATTACAGAAATTTAACTAACATGAACAATGAAAATTCTAAAACAAAATAGGAAGCTTAAAATGGGTTAGAAAGTGGATGTTCCAGCAATTATAACAGTCCTTGTAGACCCTTTCAGCTTATTCTTAACCACATTTTTAGGCTCAAAGTGGAAGTTCCAAAAACGACCGGTTTCCTTTGTCAAAACAATTGCAAAACAACCAGAACTCAGATCATGCAGAAAAATAAAACTAAAAACCAGAAATTAACAAAATCTAAAGGGAAAGAAGTGTGAGTTGCCTCTCACAAAGCGCTTCTTTAATGTCACTAGCTTGACATTAGTTGTTTCTCACTCAAGAGGAACCAATTTCAAGCACACTTGGGCTTTCTCAAATTGACCTCCATGATAGATTTTTAGTCTTTGTCCATTCACCTTGAACTCTCTCCCATCCTTTGGATCTGCTATTAGTACAGCACCATATGGAAATACCTCTTTCACCACAAAAGGTCCAGACCACTTAGATTTTAATTTCCCTGGAAACAATCTCAACCTTGAATTAAAAAGCAAAAGCAGACTGCCCAGGTTTTATATCTCTTTTCGAATAAACTTGTCATGCGGCTTCTTGGTCCTTTCCTTATACATTTTGGCATTTTCATATGCATTGAGTCTAAACTCGTCTAATTCATGCAGTCTGTAACAATCTTTTATTTCCTGCACTAACTTGATCAAAATTCAACCATTTCACGACCCAAAAGCTTTATGTTCTAGTTCCACCAGTAAATGGCGAGGCTTTTCCATATACTAAGCGATAAGGAGACATGCCAATTAGTGTCTTGAAAGGCTGTTACGTATGCCCACAAAGCATCATCCACTTTCTTAGACCAGTCCTTCCTTGAACTACTAACTATTTTCTCCAAAATCTGTTTTATTTCTCTGTTGGAAACCTCCACTTGACCACTTGTTTGAGGGTGATAAGGTGTAGCTATTCTATGCTTTACTCCATACTTCTCTAGGACCGATTCTAGATATTTGTTGCGAAATGGCTTCCTCCATCACTTATCGAGTGCAGGCACTCCAAATCTTGAGAAAATGTTCTTTTTAATGAATGCAACAACAGTCTTAGCATCATTGGTTACGGTAGGAATTGCTTCCACCCATTTCGAAACATAGTCCTTGCTACAAGCATGTACTCATTCGAGAATGAGGTAGGGAAAGGACCCATGAAGTCTATTCCCCACATGACAAATAGTTCTACTTCAAGTATATTTTGTAATGGCATCTCATGTTTTCTAGATATATTCCCCATTCTTTGGCATCTATCACACCTTTCCACATAGTTCTTAGCATCTTTGAACAAAGTTGGCGAGAAAAGTCCAGTTGCAAAACTTTTCTTCTTTGTTCTTGAACTTCCATGATGTCCTCCATATTCTGAACTGTGATAATGCCACAAAACATCTTGTTGCTCTTCCTCTGGTATACACCTTCTCAGCAGTCTATCTATTCCAATTTTGAACAGCAGTGGATCTTCCCAAACATAATATTTCTTTGTCATGGAAGAATTTTTTCTCTGTTGCCAATTCATCCAATTTGGAACATGATGTGTAGCTTTAAAGTTGGCTATATCAGCAAACCAGGGCTGTGATTCAATCTTGAATAGGCTTTCATCTGGAAATTCTTCTTTAATTTGTTCCACTCCAAATGGTATGACTTCAAGTGGTAATCTTGACAAGTGGTCAAGCAACACCGTTTTCTTTGCCTTTTTTGTCTTTGATCTCTAGCTCAAATTCTTGGAGGAGTAGAATCCATCTTAATAATCTGGGCTTTGCATCCTGCTTTGTCAAAAGATACTTAAGAGCAGCATGATCAGTGTATACAATTACTTTTGAACCCATTAAATATGATCTGAACTTATCAAAAGCATGTACAACGACTAAAAGTTCTTTTTGTTGTTGTGTAATTCACTTGTGCGAGGATTTAACACTTTGCTTGAATAATAGATAGCATGTAATTTCCTATCTTTCCTCTGTCCTAACACAGCACCCACTGCACTATCACTTGCATCACACATGAGTTCAAAAGGTAGTGTCCAATCTGGTTTTGCAAGAATAGGTGCAGAAATCAGCTTCTCTTTTAGAACAGAAAATGCATGCAAACAATTATCATCAAATATGAAATCTGCATCTTTTACAAGTAAATTACTCAAGGGTTTAGCAATCTTGGAAAAATCCTTTATGAATCTTCTATAAAAACCAGCATGTCCTAAAAAACTTCTAACACCTTTAACATTGATAGGTGGAGGCAATTTATTAATGACTTCTATTTTAGCTTGGTCCACCTCCATTCCTTTCTCTGAAATTTTGTGACCAAGGACAATGCCTTCTTGTACCATGAAATGGCACTTTTCCCAATTTAACACAAGATTAGTGTCTTGACATCTCTGCAAAACAGTGGATAGATTAGTTAAACAATCATCAAAAGAATCACCAAAAACAGAGAAATCATCCATGAATACTTCTATGATGTCTTCTACCAAATCAGAAAAAATGGAAAGCATGCATCTTTGGAAAGTAGCAGGGGCATTACATAGACCAAATGGCATTCTCCTGTATGCAAAGACTCCAAATGGACATGTAAATGCAGTTTTCTCTTGATCTAAAGGATCTACAGCTATTTGATTATATCCTGAATACCCATCAAGAAAACAATAAAATGAATGTCCAGCAAGTCTTTCTAACATTTGATCGGCAAATGGTAGTGGGAAATGATCTTTTCTGGTTGCATCATTTAATTTTCTATAGTCTATGCACATTCTCCATCCAGTCACAGTCCTAGTAGGGACAAGTTCATTCTTTTCATTAGGTACCACTGTCATACCACCTTTCTTTGGAACAACTTGGTGGACTTACCCAATTCTTTGTCGAGAAATTGGGTATATTATTCTGCATCTAACGCTTTATAACCTCTTTTTTTACTACCTATTTCATGGCTGGATTTAACCTCCTTTGTGGCTGCACAACAGGTTTGAAATTCTCTTCAAATAAAATTATGTGCTTACAAAATGAAGGATTTATACCTTTCAGATCTGCAATACTCCATCCAATTGCAGATTTGTGTTTTCTCAAAATTACGAGCAATTTTTCCTCTTGTTCTTCCTTAAGTTCATTATTGATGATAACTGGATTTTCATGTTTCTCATCCGAAATGCATACCTCGGGTGTGAAGGAAGTTGTTTCAGTTCTAGCCTTTGCTTTTCCTCTTCTTTATCATCCTTTTCTAGCTTCTCCTTCATTGAATTTTCTGCAGATTTTCGAATTGGCGAGCTTCTAGTTGCTTCTGCACTTCCATACTGTATTCCCCATGCGAAGTTCAGATTTATTGCTCCTATGAGATATTATTTCTTCTAACACCGCAAGTTCATCGGTTTCATTAATATGGTGTTGTGTAATGAAAGCATCCGGTATATCTACCTTCATACATGTGCTATCTTCAATTGGATATTTTAAAGCTTCAAACACATTAAATACTACCTTCTCATCTTGAACTCGAAGCATAAGTTCACCTTTACGCACATCTATTAAAGCTCTCCCTGTTGCAAGAAATGGCCTCCCTAGGATCAAAGGAATGTTAGAATCCACCTCCATGTCCGGAATTACAAAATCTGCAGGAAAAATGAACTTGTCAACTTTAACTAATAAATCTTCAACAACTCCATATGGATAAGTGTATGATCTATCACTAGTCTGCAGTGTAATGTTGGTGGGCTTCACTTCCTCTATGCCAAGTTTCTGCAGAACAGCCAATGGCATCAGATTTATACTTGCTCCCAAGTCACACAATGCTCTTCCCACAGTGCAGTTTCCTATTTCACAAGGAATGCTAAATGATCCAGGATCTTTCAGCTTTTGAGGAAGTTTTCTCTTGAGAATGGCACTGCACTCCTCTGTCAAAGGTACTGTTTTATCATGCTCTAGCTTTCTTTTTCTAGAAAGTAGTTCTTTCATAAACTTTGCATATGAGGGCATTTGCTCCAAAGCTTCTGCAAAAGGAATGTTAATTTGTAATTTCTTAAAGACATTCATAAACCTTTCAAATTGTTCCTCTTTTTTAGGATTTTGGACTCTTTGAGGATAGGGCAGCCTCTTGTATTTTTCTGGGTTTATTGGCTTACAAGCTTCCTCAAAGAGTTGCTTTTTGGTTTTCCTTTCAGAATTCATAGGAACATCTACTTTTTCTTCTGAATGGTCTTTCATCAATAGCTTAAAATTTCCTTGCTGCAGATCTTGTTCAATATTTCTTTCTGCTTTAGCATTCACTTTCTTTTCTGCTGGTTTAGGGCTTGCAACTACAGCTCCACTCCTTGTAGTTATGGCTTGACATTGCTCTTTAGGATTGATTACTGTATTGCTTGGAAATCTTCCTTCATCCCTGCTAGATAATTGTTCAGCTAATTGTCCGATCTGTGTCTCTAGTTTCTTCATGGAGGCTTCTAGAAAATTTTTGATTTCCTTGAGGTCGAGTGGATGAATTCCTCTGAAAATAAGGCTGTTGTGTTGCTGGACCTGCATTAGAAAAAGGCAAATTTGAGTTAGAATTCTTTGCAGCAGAATATTGATTATTCCAATTAGAATACTGCTGAGTTCTATTATTTGAAAATTGAAATCCAGGGGGATATGATGGCTGTTGTCTCGAAAAATTATTCATATAATTCACTTGCTCTTGTGGTTCACTTGTGGATGCCTCACATGCACCATTTGCATGGTTTCCTCCACAAAAATCACAACTTAGCTGACTGGTAGCCATACTCCCTGTTTGCAGATTGTTGATTTGTTGTGTTAAGGCAGCTAATTGTTCTGAAAACATTTGATTTTGTAGCTGATTTTGTGCAAGAAAAGTTTCCAGAACCTTAGCTTCATGACCAGAATTTCTTCCTTGATTCCTTGAGCTTCAATTCTGATACATTGAAGATGCCATCATGTCAATAATCCTTTGAGCTTCTTCTAAGGACTTTGTATTTAATGAACCTCCTGTGACATCAACCATTGTTCTTGTTCTTTGCATTCATCCCATTATAAAAAGTTTCCAATTGCATCCAATCTGGAATACAATGATGTGGACACCTCCTAAGCAATTCTTTATATCTTTCCCAAGCTTCATACAATGATTCTCCATCTTGCTGCACAAAGGATGTAATTTCTCCTCTCAACTTAGCAGCTTTGGATGGAGGGAAGTACTTAGTTAAAAACTTATTCACAAGTTCTGTCGAGGTTGTGATGCTTCCTTGTGGTTGAGCTTATAACCAGCATTTTGCTCTATCTCTCAAGGAAAAAGGAAATAGTCTTAATCGATAGCTTCTTCACTAACTCCATTCATTCTTATAGTGTCACATAGCTGCAGAAAATTTGAAATATGCGGAGTTAGGATCGTCAGAATTTCCTCCAGAAAACTGATCCTGTTGGACTAAATGTAATAGGGCAGGTTTAATCTCAAAATGATTAGCTTGAATAGTTGGCCTAATTATAGAAGAGTTAAAACCTTGCATGTTAGGAATTGCATAGTCCCCTAATGTTCTAATTCTATTTTGTTCTGCCATATCTATTTCTGAATTTAGTTGTCTCAAAGATGTAGGTGTTCTGTTTACTCTAGGATTGTTCTGAAATTTTGGAGAATGGACAGCTTCTAATTCACTATCACTCCCTATGACTTTTTCTACTCTAGATTCTTTTCTCAATCTCCTTAAAGTTATGTCTATGTCAGGATCAAAGACTAGAGTTGATTTGTTTTTGTTTTTGCCACGCATATACAAATCAAAATGAAACAAAAGTAAACTACAAGTAAGTATTCAGAACTGCACCACAAAAATTATGCAACAAATATCAGTAAAAGTAATTAAAACACAAGTTTGAAAGCTGCAGAATTACGCAGAATGGACAAAATGTCTAACTACAGACTAATACTACAGAAATTCAGAGAAACAAAATACTCAATCTAGCTATTCTTATGTTACTAATGATATTGAAACTCAAATTCCCGACAACGGCGCCAAAAACTTGTTGTTAGCAATCTACACTAGCAAGTATACTAGCATTGCAGCAAGTGATAAGTAAATTTAAGATCCAAATATCGTCTCCACGGGGAATTTAGGTTCAAGTACCACTTCACGAGAAAAATAACCATTTGAGCCATACGAATTTGGGAAGAGATTTGTATCATATAACAACACTAAACCAAAGCAATTAAAGGTAAAGAACTTGCAGACAAACGAGTATAAAATTGTGATGAAATGAAATAGCAATGAAGGATAGTTAGGAATTTATTTCACAAGAATATCAATATTAATCCAATTAAATCCTCTGAACATTCAAGCAATTGAATAATTGACAATCAGTTCACATATACCTAGCCAAAGGTTAATTCCTTAACTCATTGACCCTAATAATCCACTAAACCTCCCTAATCCCTTAGGTGAGATTCAATTTCAGGTTGCATTAAGAATTAGAACTATAAGATTGCAGAATTAGGTCTCCTTATCCCTAAGAAATCCCTAAACACTGGTTGCCAATTCAGATCGGAGCAAACAATCCAATTCCCATTGGTAAAGATTCCTCTTGATTAATCAAATGAATTTCCATTCAAAGATTGCATGAAAAGCAGAATTAACAACTCAATTAATCCAAGAACTTAAAGTTCAGAAGATAAAGTCGAATCAATACATCAATTCGAGTTCCATAAATCCCTAACTATAGGAAATTAAGCACACATTGCAACAAAAACAGAGAAAGAAGAAGAAGAAGATGAAGAAGAACGCAGAGCAGCCATGGCCACGAACTCCAATCCAATCCCTCTTCTTGGAGCTTCAAGCTTCGACCCCAATCTTCTCTCCACTCTCTCTCAACGACAATCTAACTAACAAAACAGAAAATGAGCAAAAAGATTCCAGTTTTCGCGCTTCAATCATGTATATATAGAAACCCCAGTTCTGCGCGTTGACACTTTTCTTCACAAGAGTAACCACGCAGAAGCTTTATGTAGTGCGCGTGTTCACTTTCAAGAGCAAGAGTAACCACGCGAAACTTGCAGAGTTGAAGGCTTCTCTGGAACATTCACTTTTATTCATAATAGTGGCAACGCAGGAGGTCAAAGGGCTGCGCGTGATCACTTTCGTGAGTAATAGTAATCACGCGCAAGCTGTCCTGATACAAGTGCCTCTGGAACGCTCACTTTCGTTGGCGAAAGTGACAACGCGCAGCTCATCAGGAATGGAGTCTTCTCTGGAACGCTCACTTTCGTTGGCAAAAGTAATAACGCACACTGGCAACGCTCACTCTTGTAACTAAAAGTGATTACGCACAGGCTCCTCTTCTCCTTTAGGCTCTGGAATGATCACTTTCGCTAACAATAGTGATCACGCCCAGGCTGCATCCCATAATTCTTGTATTTTGGAATCCAACATTGCCATTCTTCCTCTTCCTTTCCATTTATAATCCATTTTCATGACTTTTGCTCAGATTATTCCTTCAAAAACAAGATAAATTTCTTAATAACTAAGCATAAATTCTACAAATGTGAAAATAACTACAAATTGAAATAGAACTTTCAATCATTCTCTTTTTCTGAGTTTTTCTACTTTCTTCATATATTTTCCTTATGAAATGAGCTAGAATTATGCTAAAATATCAGTAAAAATATGGATTCATCAGAAGGATTTCTCACCACCTTCTCCCCTTCTGTCACTTTCTAGCACCTTTGGACCCAAGTTCTAGATTTGGTCTCTTTTTGTTCCCTTTTGCATACCGGCAAAGGAAGATGTGCGAAACTCGTCTCAAGCCACTGAAAATCCTTGAATCTCACTCCTAGAACTCAAAGGAAGGATTTCTCACCACCTTCTCCCCTTCTGGCACTTTCTGGCGCCTTTGGACCGAAGTTTCAGTTTTGGTCTCTTTTGGTGCCTTTTTGCTTACTGGCAAAGGGAGACTTGCGAAACTCGTCTCAGGCCACTAAAACTCTTTGAATACCATGCCTAGGACTCAAAGGAAGGCTTTCCCACCACCTTCTCACGTTCTGGCACTTTCTGGTGCCTTTCGACCCAAGTTCTAGTTTTGGTCTTTTTTGGTTCCCTTTTGCTTACCGGCAAAGGAAGACGTGCGAAACTCGTCTCAGGCCACTAAAACTCCTTGAATATCACGCCTAGGACTCAAAGGAAGGCTTTCCCACCACCTTCTCACGATCTGGCACTTTCTGGTGCTTTTGGACCCAATTTCCAGTTTTGGTCTCTTTTGGTTTCCTTTTGCTTACCGGCAAAGAAATACGTGTGAAACTCGTCTCAAGCCACTGAAAATCCTTGAATATCACTCGTAGGACTCAAAGGAAGGCTTTCCCACCACCTTCTCACGTTCTGGCACTTTCTGGTGCCTTTGGACCCAAGTTCCACTTTTGGTCTCTTTTGGTTCCCTTTTGCTTACCGGCAAAGGAAGACGTGCGAAACTTGTCTCAGGCCACTAAAACTCCTTGAATATCACGCCTAGGACTCAAAGGAAGGCTTTCCCACCACCTTCTCACGATCTGGCACTTTTTGGTGCTTTTGGACCCAATTTCCTGTTTTGGTCTCTTTTGGTTACCTTTTGCTTACCGGCAAAGAAAGACGTGTGAAACTCGTCTCAAGCCACTGAAACTCCTTGAATGTCACGCCTAGGACTCAAAGGAAGGCTTTCCCACCACTTTCTCACGTTCTGGCACTTTTTGGTGCCCTTTGACCCAAGTTCCACTTTTGGTCTCTTTTGGTTCCCTTTTGCTTACCGGCAAAGGAAGACGTGCAAAACTCGTCTCAAGCCACTGAAAATCCTTGAATATCACTCCTAGAACTCAAAGGAAGGATTTCTCACCACCTTCTCCCCTTCTGGCAATTTCTGGCGCCTTTGGACCGAAGTTTCAGTTTTTGTCTCTTTTGGTGCCTTTTTGCTTACTGGCAAAGGGAGACTTGCGAAACTCGTCTCAGGCCACTAAAACTCCTTGAATATCACGCGTAGGACTCAAAGGAAGGCTTTGCCACCACCTTCTCACGTTCTGGCACTTTCTGGTGCCTTTGGACCCAAGTTCCAGTTTTGGTCTCTTTTGGTTCCCTTTTGTTTACCGGCAAAGGAAGACGTGCGAAACTCGTCTCAGGCCACTAAAACTCCTTGAATATCACGCGTAGGACTCAAAGGAAGGCTTTGCCACCACCTTCTCACGATCTGGCACTTTTTGGTGCTTTTGGACCCAAGTTCCAGTTTTGGTCTCTTTTGTTTCCCTTTTGCTTACCGGCAAAGAAAGACGTGCGAACTCGTCTCAAGCCACTGAAACTCCCTGAATATCACTCCTAGAACTCAAAGGAAGGATTTCTCACCACCTTCTCCCCTTCTGTCACTTTCTGGCACCTTTGGTCCCAACTTCTAGTTTTGTTCTCTTTTGGTCCCTTTTTGCTTACTGGCAAAGGAAGTCGTGCGAAACTCGTCTCAGGCCACTGAAACTCCTTGAATCTCACTCCGAAGACACAAAGGAAGGCTTTCTCACCACCTTTTCCGCTTTTGGCACTTTCTAGCGCCTTTGGACCCAAATTCCAGTTTTGGTCTCTTTTGGTCCCTTTTTGCTTACTGGCAAAGGGAGACTTGCGAAACTCGTCTCAGGCCACTAAAACTCCTTGAATATCACGCCTAGGACTCAAAGGAAGGCTTTCCCACCACCTTCTCACGTTCTGGCACTTTCTGGTGCCTTTGGACCCAAGTTCCAGTTTTGTTCTCTTTTGGTTCCCTTTTGCTTACCAGCAAAGGAAGACAGGCGTAACTCGTCTCAAGCCACTGAAAATCCTTGAATATCACTCCTAGAACTCAAAGGAAGGATTTCTCACCACCTTCTCCCCTTCTGTCACTTTCTGGCACCTTTGGACCCAACTTCTAGTTTTGTTCTCTTTTGGTCCCTTTTTGCTTACTGGCAAAGGAAGTCGTGCGAAACTCGTCTCAGGCCACTGAAACTCCTTGAATCTCACTCCGAAGACACAAAGGAAGGCTTTCTCACCACCTTTTCCGCTTTTGGCACTTTCTAGCGCCTTTGGACCCAAATTCCAGTTTTGGTCTCTTTTGGTCCCTTTTTGCTTACTGGCAAAGGGAGACTTGCGAAACTCGTCTCAGGCCACTAAAACTCCTTGAATATCACGCCTAGGACTCAAAGGAAGGCTTTCCCACCACCTTCTCACGTTCTGGCACTTTCTGGTGCCTTTGGACCCAAGTTCCAGTTTTGGTCTCTTTTGGTTCCCTTTTGCTTACCGGCAAAGGAAGACGTGCGAAACTCGTCTCAAGCCACTGAAAATCCTTGACTATCATTCCTAGGACTCAAAGAAAGGCTTTCCCACCACCTTCTCACGTTATGGCACTTTCTGGTGCCTTTGGACCCAAGTTCCACTTTTGGTCTGTTTTGGTTCCCTTTTGCTTACTGGCAAAGGAAGTCGTGCCAAACTCGTCTCAGGCCACTGAAACTCCTTGAATATCACTCCGAAGACACAAAAGAAGGCTTTGTCACCACCTTCTCCCCTTCTGTCACTTTCTGGCACTTTTGGACCCAACTTCTAGTTTTGTTCTCTTTTGGTCCCTTTTTGCTTACTGGCAAAGGAAGTCGTGCGAAACTCGTCTTAGGCCACTGAAACTCCTTGAATATCACTCCGAAGACACAAAGGAAGGCTTTCTCACCACCTTGTCCCCATCTGTCACTTTCTGGCACCTTTGGACCCAACTTCTAGTTTTGTTCTCCTTTGGTCCCTTTTTGCTTACCGGCAAAGGAAGACGTGCGAAACTCGTCTCAAGCCACTGAAAATCCTTGAATATCACTCATAGAACCCAAAGGAAGGATTTCTCACCACCTTCTCCCCTTCTGTCCCTTTCTGGCACCTTTGGAACCAAGTTCTAGATTTGGTCTCTTTTGGTTCCCTTTTGCATACCGGCAAAGGAAGATGTGCGAAACTCGTCTCAAGCCACTGAAACTCCTTGAATATCACTCCTATAACTCAAAGGAAAGATTTCTCACCACCTTCTCCCCTTTTGGCACTTTCTGGCGCCTTTGGACCCAAATTTCAGTTTTGGTCTCTTTTGGTCCCTTTTTGCTTACTGGCAAAGGGAGACTTGCGAAACTCGTCTCAGGCCACTAAAACTCTTTGAATATCACGCCTAGGACTCAAAGGAAGGCTTTCCCACCACCTTCTCACGTTCTGGCACTTTCTGGTGCCTTTGGACCCAAGTTCCAGTTTTGTTCTCTTTTGGTTCCCTTTTGCTTACCAGCAAAGGAAGACAGGCGTAACTCGTCTCAAGCCACTGAAACTCCTTCAATGTCACTCCTAGAACTCAAAGGAAGGATTTCTCACCACCTTCTCCCCATCTGTCACTTTCTGGCACCTTTGGACCCAAGTTCTAGTTTTGGTCTCTTTTGGTCCCTTTTTGCTTACCGGCAAAGGAAGTCATGCGAAACTCGTCTCAGGCCACTGAAACTCCTTGAATATCACTCCGAAGACAAAAAGGAAGGCTTTCTAACCACCTTTTCCTTTTCTGGCACTTTCTAGCGCCTTTGGACCCAAGTTCCAGTTTTGGTCTCTTTTGGTCCCTTTTTGCTTACTGGCAAAGGGAGACTTGCGAAACTCGTCTCAGGCCACTAAAACTCCTTCAATATCACTCCTAGAAATCAAAGGAAGGCTTTCCCACCACCTTCTCACGTTCTGGCACTTTCTGGTGCCTTTGGACCCAAGTTCAAGTTTTGGTCTTTTTTGGTTCCCTTTTACTTACCGGCAAAGGAAGACATGCAAAACTCGTAGCAGGCCACTAAAACTCCTTGAATATCATGCCTAGGACTCAAAGGAAGGCTTTCCCACCACCTTCTCACGTTCTGGCACTTTCTGGTGCCTTTGGACCCAAGTTCCAGTTTTGGTCTCTTTTGGTTCCCTTTTGCTTACCGGCAAAGGAAGACGTGCGAAACTCGTCTCAAGCAACTGAAACTCCTTGAATGTCACTTCTAGAACTAGAAGGAAGGATTTCTCGCCACCTTCTCACCTTCTGTCACTTTCTGGCACCTTTGGACCCAAGTTCTAGTTTTGGTCTCTTTTGGTTCCCTTTTGCTTACCGGCAAAGGAAGACGTGCGAAACTCGTCTCAGGCCACTAAAACTCGTTGAATATCACGCCTAGGACTCAAAGGAAGGCTTTCCCACCACCTTCTCACGTTCTGGCACTCTCTGGTGCCTTTGGACCCAAGTTCCAGTTTTGGTCTCTTTTGATTCCCTTTTGCTTACCAGCAAAGGAAGACGTGCGAAACTCGTCTCAAGCCTCTGAAACTCCGTGAATATCACTCCTAGGACTCAAAGAAAGGCTTTCTCACCACCTTCTCAAGTTCTCGCACTTTCTGGTGCCTTTGGACCCAAGTTCCACTTTTGGTCTCTTTTGGTTCCCTTTTGCTTACCGGCAAAGGAAGCCGTGCGAAACTCGTCTCAAGCCACTGAAACTCCTTGAATATCACTGCTAGGACTCAAAGGGAAGATTTCTCACCACCTTCTCCCCTTTTGGCACTTTCTGGCGCCTTTGGACCCAAGTTTCAGTTTTGGTCTCTTTTGGTCCCTTTTTGCTTACTGGCAAAGGGAGACTTGCGAAACTCGTCTCAGGCCACTAAAACTCTTTGAATATCACGCCTAGGACTCAAAGGAAGGCTTTCCCACCACCTTCACACGTTCTGGCACTTTCTGGTGCCTTTGAACCTAAGTTCCAGTTTTGGTATCTTTTGGTTCCCTTTAGCTTTCCGGCAAAGAAAGACGTGTGAAACTTGTCTCAAGCCACTGAAACTCATTGAATATCACTCCTAGAACTCAGAGGAAGGCTTTCCCACTACCTTCTCACGTTCTGGCATTTTCTGGTGTCTTTGGACCCAAGTTCCAGTTTTGGTCTCTTTGGTTCCCTTCTGCTTACCGGCAAAGGAAGACTTGCAAAACTCGTCTCAGGCCACTAAAACTCTTTGAATATCACGCCTAGGACTCAAAGGAAGGCTTTCCCACCACCTTCTCACGTTCTGGCACTTTCTGGTGCCTTTGCACCCAAGTTCCAGTTTTGTTCTCTTTTGGTTCCCTTTTGCTTACCGGCAAAGAAAGACGTGCGAAACTTGTCTCAAGCCACTGAAACTCCTTGAATATCACTCCTAGAACTCAGAGGAAGGCTTTCCCACTACCTTCTCACGTTCTGGCATTTTCTGGTGTCTTTGGACCCAAGTTCCAGTTTTTGTCTCTTTTGGTTCCCTTTTGCTTACCGGCAAAGGAAGACGTGCGAAACTCGTATCAAGCCATTGAAACTCCTTGAATGTCACTCCTAGAACTCAAAGGAAGGCTTTCTCACCACCTTCTCCACTTCTGTCACTTTCTGGCACCTTTGGACCCAAGTTCTAGTTTTGGTCTCTTTTTGTCCCTTTTTGCTTACCGGCAAAGGAAGTCGTGCGAAACTCGTCCCAGGCCACTGAAACTGCTTGAATATCACTCCGAAGACAAAGAGGAAGGCTTTCTTACCACCTTTTCCGTTTCTGGCACTTTCTGGCGCCTTTGGACCCAAGTTCCAGTTTTGGTCTCTTTTGGTCCCTTTTCGCTTACTGGCAAAGGGAGACTTGCGAAACTCCTCTCTGGCCACTAAAACTCCTTGAATATCACGCCTAGGATTCAAAGGAAGGCTTTCCCACCACCTTCTGACGTTCTGGCACTTTTTGGTGCCTTTGGACCCAATTTCCAGATTTGGTCTCTTTTGGTTCCCATTTTGCTTACCGGCAAAGGAAGTCGTGCGAAACTCGTCTCAGGCCACTGAAACTCCTTGAATATCACTCCGAAGACAAAAAGGAAGGCTTTCTAACCAGCTTTTCCGCTTCTGGCACTTTCTGGCACCTTTGGACCCAAGTTCTAGTTTTGGTCTCTTTTGGTCCCTTTTTGCTTACTGGCAAAGGAACACGTGCGAAACTCGTCTCAAGCCACTGAAACTCCTTGAATATCACTCATAGAACTCAAAGGAAGGATTTCTCACCACCTTCTGACGTTCTGGTACTTTCTGGTGCCTTTGGACCCAAGTTCCAGTTTTCGTCTCTTTTGGTTCCCTTTTGCTTACCGGCAAAGGAACACGTGCGAAACTCGTCTCAAGCCACTGAAACTCCTTGAATATCACTCATAGAATTCAAAGGAAGGATTTCTCACCACCTTCTCCCCTTCTGTCACTTTCTGGCACCTTTGGACCGAAGTTCTAGATTTGGTCGCTTTTGGTTCCCTTTTGTTTACCGGCAAAGGAAGACGTGCAAAACTCCTCTCAAGCCACTGAAACTCCTTGAATATCACTCCGAAGACAAAAAGGAATGCTTTCTCACCACCTTTTCCGTTTCTGGCACTTTCTGGCGCCTTTGGACCCAAGTTCCAGTTTTGGTCTCTTTTGGTCCCTTTTTGCTTACTGGCAAATGGAGACTTGCGAAACTCGTCTCAGGCCACTAAAACTCTGTGAATATCACGCCTAGGACTCAAAGGAAGGCTTTCCCACCACCTTCTCACGTTCATGCACTTTCTGGTGCCTTTAGACCCAAGTTCCAGTTTTGGTCTCTTTTGGTTCCCTTTTGTTTATCGGCAAAGGAAGACGTGCGAAACTTGTCTCAGGCAACTAAAACTCCTTGAATATCATGCCTAGGACTCAAAGGAAGGCTTTCCCACCACCTTCTCACGTTCAGGCACTTTCTTGTGCTGCCTATGGACCCAAGTTCCAGTTTGGGTCTCATTTGGTTCCCTTTTGCTTACCGGTAAAGGAACACGTGCGAAACTCGTCTCAAGCCACTGAAACTCCTTGAATATCACTCATAGAACTCAAAGGAAGGATTTCTCACCACCTTCTCCCCTTCTGTCACTTTCTGGCACCTTTGGACCGAAGTTCTAGATTTGGTCGCTTTTGGTTCCCTTTTGTTTACCGGCAAAGGAAGACGTGCAAAACTCCTCTCAGGCCACTGAAACTCCTTGAATGTCATGTCACTTTCTGGCACCTTTGGACCCAAGTTCTAGTTTTGGTCTCTTTTGGTTCTGTTTTGCTTACCGGCAAAGGAAGACGTGCGAAACTAGTCTCAAGCCACTGAAACTCCTTGAATGTCACACCTAGAACTCAAAGGAAGGATTTCTTACCACCTTCTCCCCTTTTGTCACTTTCTGGCACCTTTGGACCCAAGTTCTAGATTTGGTCTCTTTTGGTTCCCTTTTGCATACCGGCAAAGGAAGATGTGCGAAACTCGTCTCAAGCCACTGAAACTCCTTGAATATCACTCCTATAACTCAAAGGAAAGATTTCTCACCACCTTCTCCCCTTCTGGCACTTTCTGGCGCCTTTGGACCCAAGTTTCAGTTTTGGTCTCTTTTGGTCCCTTTTTGCTTACTGGCAAAGGGAGACTTGCGAAACTCGTCTCAGGCCACTAAAACTCCTTGAATATCACTCCGAAGACAAAAAGGAAGGCTTTCTAACCACCTTTTCCGTTTCTGGCACTTTCTGGCGCCTTTGGACCTAAGTTCCAGTTTTGGTCTCTTTTGGTCCCTTTTTGCTTACTGGCAAAGGGAGACGTGCGAAACTCGTCTCAGGCAACTAAAACTCCTTGAATATCACGCCTAGGACACAAAGGAAGGCTTTCCCACCACCTTCTCACGTTCAGGCACTTTCTGGTGCTGCCTATGGACCCAAGTTCCAGTTTGGGTCTCATTTGGTTCCCTTTTGCTTACCGACAAAGGAACACGTGCGAAACTCGTCTCAAGCCACTGAAACTCCTTGAATATCACTCATAGAACTCAAGGGAAGGATTTCTCACCACCTTCTCCCCTTCTGTCACTTTCTAGCACCTTTGGACCCAAGTTCTAGTTTTGGTCTCTTTTGGTCCCTTTTTGCTTACCAGCAAAGGAAGTCGTGCGAAACTCGTCTCAAGTCACTGAAACTCCTTGAATATCACTCCGAAGACAAAAAGGAAGGCTTTCTCACCACCTTTTCCATTTCTGGCACTTTCTGGCGCCTTTGGACCCAAGTTCCAGTTTTGGTCCCTTTTTGCTTACTGGCAAAGGGAGACTTGCGAAATTAGTCTCAGGCCACTAAAACTCCTTCAATATCACTCCTAGAACTCAAAGGAAGGATTTCTCACCACCTTCTCCCCTTCTGTCCCTTTCTGGCACCTTTGGACCCAAGTTCTAGTTTTGGTCTCTTTTGGTTCTGTTTTGCTTACCGGCAAAGGAAGACGTGCGAAACTCGTCTCAAGCCACTAAAATCCTTGAATATCACCCATAGAACTCAAAGGAAGGATTTCTCACCACCTTCTCCCCTTCTATCACTTTCTGGCACCTTTGGACCCAAGTTCTAGATTTGGCCTCTTTTGGTTCCCTTTTGCATACCGGCAAAGAAAGATGTGTGAAACTCGTCTCAAGCCACTGAAACTCCTTGAATATCACTCCTAGAACTCAAAGGATGGATTTCTCACCACCTTCTCCCCTTCTGTCACTTTCTGGCACCTTTGGACCCAAGTTCCAATTTTGGTCTCTCTTGGTCCCTTTTTGCTTACCAGCAAAGGAAGTCGTGCGAAACTCGTCTCAAGTCACTGAAACTCCTTGAATATCACTCCGAAGACAAAAAGGAAGGCTTTCTCACCACCTTTTCCATTTCTGGCACTTTCTGGCGCCTTTGGACCCAAGTTCCAGTTTTGGTCCCTTTTTGCTTACTGGCAAAGGGAGACTTGCGAAACTCGTCTCAGGCCACTAAAACTCCTTCAATATCACTCCTAGAACTCAAAGGAAGGATTTCTCACCACCTTCTCCCCTTCTGTCCCTTTCTGGCACCTTTGGACCCAAGTTCTAGTTTTGGTCTCTTTTGGTTCTGTTTTGCTTACCGGCAAAGGAAGACGTGCGAAACTCGTCTCAAGCCACTAAAATCCTTGAATATCACCCATAGAACTCAAAGGAAGGATTTCTCACCACCTTCTCCCCTTCTATCACTTTCTGGCACCTTTGGACCCAAGTTCTAGATTTGGCCTCTTTTGGTTCCCTTTTGCATACCGGCAAAGAAAGATGTGTGAAACTCGTCTCAAGCCACTGAAACTCCTTGAATATCACTCCTAGCACTCAAAGGATGGATTTCTCACCACCTTCTCCCCTTCTGTCACTTTCTGGCACCTTTGGACCCAAGTTCCAATTTTGGTCTCTCTTGGTCCCTTTTTGCTTACCGGCAAAGGAAGTCATGCGAAACTCGTCTCAAGTCACTGAAACTCCTTGAATATCACTCCGAAGACAAAAAGGAAGGCTTTCTCACCACCTTTTCCATTTCTGGCACTTTCTGGCGCCTTTGGACCCAAGTTCCAGTTTTGGTCCCTTTTTGCTTACTGGCAAAGGGAGACTTGCGAAACTCGTCTCAGGCCACTAAAACTCCTTCAATATCACTCTTAGAACTCAAAGGAAGGATTTCTCACCACCTTCTCCCCTTCTGTCCCTTTCTGGCACCTTTGGTCCCAAGTTCTAGTTTTGGTCTCTTTTGGTTCTGTTTTGCTTACCGGCAAAGGAAGACGTTCGAAACTCGTCTCAAGCCACTGAAATCCTTGAATATCACCCATAGAACTCAAAGGAAGGATTTCTCACCACCTTCTCCCCTTCTATCACTTTCTGGCACCTTTGGACCCAAGTTCTAGATTTGGTCTCTTTTGGTTCCCTTTTGCATACCGGCAAAGAAAGATGTGTGAAACTCGTCTCAAGCCACTGAAACTCCTTGAATATCACTCCTAGCACTCAAAGGATGGATTTCTCACCACCTTCTCCCCTTCTGGCACTTTCTGGCGCCTTTGGTCCCAAGTTCCAGTTTTGGTCTCTCTTGGTCCCTTTTTGCTTACTGGCAAAGGGAGACTTGCGAAACTCGTCTCAGGCCACTAAAACTCTTTGAATATCACGCCTAGGACTCAAAGGAAAGCTTTCCCACCACCTTCTCACGTTTTACCACTTTCTGGTGCCTTTGGACCCAAGTTCCAGTTTTGGTCTCTTTTGGTTCCCTTTTGCTTACCGGCAAAGAAAGACGTGCGAAACTCGTCTCAAGCCACTGAAACTCCTTGAATATCACTCCTAGAACTCAGAGGAAGGCTTTCCCACTACCTTCTCACGTTCTGGTACTTTCTGGTGCCTTTAGATCCAAGTTCCAGTTTTGGTCTCTTTTGGTTCCCTTTTGCTTACCGGTAAAGGAAGACGTACGAAACTCGTCTCAGGCAACTAAAACTCCTTGAATATCATGCCTAGGACTCAAAGGAAGGCTTTCCCACCACCTTCTCACGTTCAAGCACTTTCTGGTGCTGCCTTTAGACCCAAGTTCCAGTTTGGGTCTCATTTGGTTCCCTTTTGCTTACCGGCAAAGAAAGACGTGCGAAACTCGTCTCAAGCCACTGAAACTCCTTGAATGTCACTCCTAGAACTCAAAGGAAGGATTTCTCACCACCTTCTCCCCTCCTGTCACTTTCTGGCACCTTTGGACCCAAGTTCTAGTTTTGGTCTCTTTTGGTCCCTTTTTGCTTACCAGCAAAGTCGTACGAAACTCGTCTCAGGCCACTGAAACTCCTTGAATATCACTCCGAAGACAAAAAGGAAGGCTTTCTCACCACCTTTTCCATTTCTGGCACTTTCTGGTGCCTTTGGACCTAAGTTCCAGTTTTGGTCTCTTTTGGTGCCTTTTTGCTTACTGGCAAAGGGAGACTTGCGAAACTCGTCTCAGGCCACTAAAACTCCTTCAATATCACTCCTAGAGCTCAAAGGAAGGATTTCTCACCACCTTCTCCCCTTCTGTCCCTTTCTGGCACCTTTGGACCCAAGTTCTAGTTTTGGTCTCTTTTGGTTCCCTTTTGCTTACCGGCAAAGGAAGACGTGCGAAACTCGTCTCAAGCCACTGAAATCCTTGAATATCACTAATAGAACTCAAAGGAAGGATTTCTCACCACCTTCTCCCCTTCTATCACTTTCTGGCACCTTTGGACCCAAGTTCTAGATTTGGTCTCTTTTGGTTCCCTTTTGCATACCGGCAAACAAAGATGTGTGAAACTCGTCTCAATCCACTGAAACTCCTTGAATATCACTCGTAGCACTCAAAGGATGGATTTCTCACCACCTTCTCCCCTTCTGGCACTTTCTGGCGCCTTTGGACCCAAGTTCCAGTTTTGGTGTCTTTTGGTCCCTTTTTGCTTACTGGCAAAGGGAGACTTGCGAAACTCGTCTCAGGCCAGTAAAACTCTTTGAATATCACGCCTAGGACTCAAAGGAAGGCTTTCCCACCACCTTCTCACATTCTGGCACTTTCTGGTGCCTTTGGACCCAAGTTCAAGTTTTGGTCTATTCTGGTTCCCTTTTGCTTACCGGCAAAGGAAGACGTGCGAAACTCGTCTCAAGCCACTGAAACTCCTTGAATATCACTCCTAGAACTCAGAGGAAGGCTTTCCCACTACCTTCTCACGTTCTGGTACTTTCTGGTGCCTTTAGATCCAAGTTCCAGTTTTGGTCTCTTTTGGCTCCCTTTTGCTTACCGGTAAAGGAAGACGTACGAAACCCGTCTCAGGCAACTAAAACTCCTTGAATATCATGCCTAGGACTCAAAGGAAGGCTTTCCCACCACCTTCTCACGTTCAAGCACTTTCTGGTGCTGCCTTTAGACCCAAGTTCCAGTTTGGGTCTCATTTGGTTCCCTTTTGCTTACCGGCAAAGAAAGACGTGCGAAATTCGTCTCAAGCCACTTAAACTCCTTGAATGTCACTCCTAGAACTCAAAGGAAGGATTTCTCACCACCTTCTCACGTTCTGTCACTTTCTGGCACCTTTGGACCCAAGTTCTAAATTTGGTCTCTTTTGGTTCCCTTTTGCTTACAGGCAAAGGAAGACGTGCGAAACTCGTCTCAAGCCACTGAAACTCCTTGAATGTCACACCTAGAACTCAAAGGAAGGATTTCTCACCAGCTTCTCCCCTTCTGTCACTTTCTGGCACCTTTGGACCCAAGTTCTAGTTTTGGTCTCTTTTGATTCCATTTTGCTTACCGGCAAAGGAAGTCGTGCGAAACTCGTCTCAGGCCACTGAAACTCCTTGAATATCACTCCGAAGACAAAAAGGAAGGCTTTCTAACCACCTTTTCCGTTTCTGGCACTTTCTGGCGCCTTTGGACCCAAGTTCCAGTTTTGGTCTCTTTTGGTCCCTTTTTGCTTACTGGCAAAGGGAGACTTGCGAAACTCGTCTCAGGCCACTAAAACTCTTTGAATATCACGCCTAGGACTCAAAGGAAGGCTTTCCCACCACCTTCTGACGTTCTGGTACTTTCTGGTGCCTTTGGACCCAAGTTCGAGTTTTCGTCTCTTTTGGTTCCCTTTCGCTTACCGGCAAAGGAAGACGTGCGAAACTCGTCTCAGCCCATTGAAACTCCTTGAATATCACTCCTAAGACTCAAAGGAAGGCTTTTCTCACCAACTTCTCCCCTTCTGCCACTTTCTGGCGCCTTTGGACCCAAGTTCCAGTTTTGGACTCTTTTGGTCCCCTTTTGCTTACCGGCTTAGAAAGACGTACGAAACTCGTCTCAGGCCACTAAAACTCTTTGAATATTAGTCCTAGGACTCAAAGGAAGGCTTTCTCACCACCTTCTCCCTTTCTGCAACTTTCTGGCGCCTTTGGACCCAAGTTCTAGTTTAGGTCTCTTTTGGTCCTTTTTTGCTTACCGACAAAGGAAGATGCGCGAAACTCCTCTCAGCCCATTGAAACTCCTTGAATATCACTCCTAGGACTCAAAGGAAGGCTTTCTCACCACCTTCTCTCCTTCTGCCACTTTCTGGCGCCTTTGGACCCAAGATCCAGTTTTGGTCTCTTTTTGTCCCTTTTCGCTTACCGAAAAAGGAAGACGTGCGAAACTCGTGTCAGGCCGCTGAAACTTCTTGAATATCACTCCTAGGTCTCAAACAAAGGCCTTCTGACCACCTTCTCTCCTTCTGGCACATTCTAGCGCCTTTGGACCCAAGTTCTAGTTTTGGTCTCTTTTGGTCACCTTTCGCTTATCAGCAAAGGAAGATGTGCGAAACTGATCTCAGGCCATTGAAACTTTTTGAATATCACTCCTAGGACTCAAACAAAGGCCTTCTGACCACCTTCTCCACTTCTGGCACTTTGTGGCGCCTTTGGACCCAAGTTCTAGTTTTGGTCTCTTTTGGTCCCCTTTTGCATACAGGCAAAGCAAGACGTGGGTAACTAGACTCAGGCCACTGAAACTCCTTAAATATCTCTCCTAGGACTCAAAGGAAGGCTTTCTTTCCACCTTCTCCCTTCTGGAACTATCTGCCACCTTAGGACACAACTTCCAGTTTTGGTCTCCTTTGGTCCCCTTTTGCTTACCGGCAAAGGAAGATGTGTGAAACTCGTCTCAAGCCACTAAAACTCCTTGAATATCTCTCCTAGGACTCAAAGAAAGGCGTTCTGACCACCTTCTCCCCTTGTTGCACTTTCTGGCGCCTTTGGACTCAAGTTCCACTTTTGGTCTCTTTTGGTCCCCTTCTGCTTACAGGCAAAGCAAGACGTGCGAAACTTGTCTTAGGCCATTGAATCTACTTGAATATCACTCCTAGGACACAAAGGACGGCTTTGTCAACACCTTCTCCCCTTCTGCCACTATCTGGCGCCTTTGAACCCAAGTTCCAGTTTTGGTCTCTCTTGGTCACCTTTTGCTTATTGGCAAGGGAAGACATGTGAAACTCGTCTTAGGCCACTGAAAGTCATTGAATATCACTCCTAAGTCTCAAAGGAAGGCTTTCTCACCACCTTCTCCCCTTTTGGCACTTGCTGGCGCCTTTGGACCCAAGTTCTAGTTTTGGTCTCTTTTGGTCCCCTTTTGCTTGCTGGCTAAAGAAGACGTGCGAAACTTGTCTCAGGCCACTGAAACTCCTTGAATATGACTCCTAGGACTCAAAGGAAGGCTTTCTCACCACCTTCTCCCCTTCTGCCATTTTCTGGCGCCCTTGGACCCAAGTTCCAGTTTTTGTCTCTCCTGGTCACCTTTCGCTTACCAACAAAAGAAGACGTGCGAAACACGTCGTAGGCCACTGAAACTCCTTGAATATCACTCTTGGGACTCAAAGGAATGCTTTCTCACCACCTTCTCCTCTTCTAGCACTTTCTGGCGCCTTTGGACCCATGTTTTAGTTTTGGTCTCTTTTGGTCCCTTTTTGCTTATCGGCAAAGGAAGACGAGCGAAACTCGTCTCAGGCAATTGAAACTCCTTGAATATCACTCCTAGGACTCAAAGGAACGCTTTCTCAGCACCTTCTCTCCTTCTTGCACTTTCTGGCGCCTTCAGACCCAAGTTCCAGTTTTGGTCTCTTTTAGTTCCGTTTTGCCTACCGTCAAAGGAAGATGTGCGAAACTCGTCTCAGGCTACTGAAACACTTTGAATATCACTCCTAGGAATCAAGGGAATGCTTTCTCACCACCTTCTCCTCTTCTGGCACTTTCTGGCGCCTTTGGACCCAAGTTCTAGTTTTGGTCTCTTTTGGTCCCCTTTTGCTTATCGGCAAAGGAAGACGTGCGAAACTCGTCTCAGGCCACTGAAACTCATTGAATATCACTCCTAGGACTCAAAGGAAGGCTTTCTCACCACCTTCTCCCCTTCTGCCACTTTCTGCCGCCTTTGGACCCAAGTTCCAGTTTTGGTCTCTCTTGGTCACCTTTCGCTTATTGGCAAGGGAAGACGTGCGAAACTCGTCTCAGGCCATTGAAACTCCTTGAATATCACTCCCAGGACTCAAAGAAAGGCGTTCTCACCACCTTCTCCCCTTTTGGCACTTTCTGGCGCCTTTGGACCCAAGTTCCAGTTTTGGTCTCTTTTCGTCCCCTTTTGCATACCGGCAAAGGGAGACGTGCGAAACAAGACTCAGGGCACTGAAACTCCTTGAATATCACTCCTAGGACTCAAAGTAAGGCTTTCGTACCACCTTCTCCCTTTCTAGCACTTTCCGGCGCCCTTGGACCCAGGTTTCAGTTTTGGTCTCTTTTGTTCCCTTTTTGTTTGCCGGCAAATAAACACGTGCGAAACTAGACTCAGGCAAGTGCGACTGCTTGAATATCACTCCTAGGACTCAAAAGAAGGCTTTCTCACCACCTTCTCCCCTCCTTCCACTTTCTGGCGCCTTTGGACCAAAGTTCAAGTTTTGGTCTCTTTTCGTCCCTTTTTGCTTACCGGCAAAGGAAGACGTGCGAAACTCGTCTCACGCCACTGAAACTACTTGAATATCGCTCCTAGGACTCAAAAGAATGCTTTCTCACCACCTTCTCCCCTCCTGCCACTTTCTGGTGCTTGTGGACCAAAGTTCATGTTTTGGTCTCTTTTGGTCCCCATTTGCCTACCGGCAAGGGAAGACGTGCGAAACTAGAATCAGGCCACTGAAATTCCTTGAATTTCGCTCTTAGGATTTAAAGGAAGGCTTTCTCACCACCTTCTCCCCTTTTGGCACTTTCTGGCGCCTTTGGACCCAAGTTCCAGTGTTGGTCTCTTTTGGTCGCCTTTTGGTTACCGGCAAAGGAAGATGTGCGAAACTTATCACAGCCACTGAAACACTTTGAATATTACACCTAGGACTCAAAGGAAGGCTTTCTCACCACCTTCTCCCCTTCTAGCACTTTCCGGCGCCCTTGGACCCAGGTTTCAGTTTTGGTCTCTTTTGTTCCTTTTTGCTTACCGGCAAATGAAGACGTGCGAAACTCCTCTCAGACCACTGAAACTGCTTGAATATCACTCCTAGGACTCAAAAGAAGGCTTTCTAACCACCTTCTCCCCTTCTGCCACTTTCTGGCGCCTTTGGACCAAAGTTTAAGTTTTGGTCTCTTTTGCTCCGCATTTGCTTACTGGCAAGGGAAGACATGCGAAACAAGAGTTAGGCCACTGAAACTCCTTTAATATAAATCCTAGGACTCAAAGAAAGCCCTTCTCACCACCTTCTCCCCATTTAGCACTTTCTGGCGCCTTTGGACCAAAGATCCAGTTTTGGTCTCTTTTCGTCTCCCTTTTGCTTACCGGCAAAGGAAGACGTGCGAAACTCGTCTCACGCCACTGAAACTGCTTGAATATCACTCCGAGGACTCAAAAGAATGCTTTCTCACCACCTTCTCCCCTCCTGCCACTTTCTGTTGCCTTTGGACCAAAGTTCATGTTTTGGTCTCTTTTGGTCCCCATTTGCCAACCGGCAAGGGAAGACGTGCGAAACTAGACTCAGGCCACTGAAACTCCTTGAACATCACTCCTAAGTATCAAAGGAAGGCTTTCTCACCACCTTCTCCCCTTCTGGCACTTTCTGGCGCCTTTGGACCCAAGTTCCAGTTTTGGTCTCTTTTAGTCGCCTTTTGCTTACCGGCAAAGGAAGACGTGTGAAACTCATCACAGGCCACTGAAACTCCTTGAATATCACTCTTAGTACTCAAAGGAAGGCTTTCTCACCACCTTCTCCCCTTTTGGCACTTTCTAGCGCCTTTGGACCCATGTTCCAGTTTTGGTCTCTTTTGGTCGCCTTTTGCTTACCGGCAAAGGAAGACGTGCGAAACCTGTCTCAAGCCACTAAAACTCCTTGAATATCACTCCTAGGACTCAAAGTAAGGTTTCCCACCACCTTCTCCCCGGCGCCTTTGGACCCAAGTTCCAGTTTTGGTCTCTTTTGGTCCCCTTTTGCTTACCGACAAAGGAAGACGTGCGAAAGTCGTCTCACGCCACTGAAACTCCTTGAATATCACTCCTAGGACTCAAAGGAAGGCTTTCTCACCGCCTTCTCCCCTTCTTGCACTTTTAGGCACCTTTGGACCCAAGTTCCATCTTTGGTTTCTTTTGAGTCCCTTTTGCTTAACGGCAAGGCAAGCATGCGAAATGTTTCTCAGGCCACTGAAACTCCTTGAACTGACCTCCTAGGATTTAAAGGAAGGCTTTCTCACCACCTTGTCCCCTTCTAGCTCTTTCTGGCACCTTTGGACCTAAGTTCCAGTTTTGGTCTCTTTTGGTCCCCTTTTGCTTACCGGCAAAGCAAGACGTGCGAAATTCGTCTCACGCCACTGAAACTGCTTGAATATCACTCCTAGGACTCAAAAGAATGCTTTCTCACCACCTTCTCCCCTTCTTGTACTTTCTGGCACCTTTGGACCCAAGTTCCAGTTTTGGTCTCTTTCGGTCCCCTTTGGCTTACCGGCAAAGGAAGACGTGCGAAACTCGTCTCAGGCCACTGAAACTCCTTGAATATCAGGCCTTCTCACCACCTTCTCCCCTTTTGGCACTTTCTGGCGCCTTTGGACGCAAGTTCCAGTTTTGGTCTCTTTTCGTCCCCTTTGACTTACCGGCAAAGGAAGACGTGTGAAACTCGTCTCAGGCCACTGAAACTCCTTGAATATCACTTCTTTTGCTCGCCTTTTGCTTACCGGCAAAGGAAGACGTGCGAAACATGTCTCAGGCCACTGAAACTCCTTGAATTGACCTCCTAGGAATTAAAGGAAGGCTTTCTCACCACCTTCTCCCCTTCTGCCACTTTTGGTCTCTTTTGGGCCCCTTTTGCTTACCGGTAAAGGAAGACGTACGAAACTCGTCTCACGCCACTGAAACTGCTTGAATATCACTTCTAGGACTCAAAAGAAGGCGTTCTCACCACCTTCTCCCCTTCTGCCACTTTCTGACGCCTTTGGACCCAAGTTCTAGTTTTGGTCTCTTTCGGTCCCCTTTGGCTTACCGGTAAAGTAAGACGTGCGAAACTCGTCTCAGGCCACTGAAACTCCTTGAATATCACTCCTAGGACTCAAAGAAAGGCGTTCTCACCACCTTCTCCCCTTTTGGCACTTTCTCGCGCCTTTGGACCCAAGTTCCAGTTTTGGTCTCTTTTGCTCCCCATTTGGTCTCTTTTTTTCCCTTTTTGCTTACTGGCAAATGAAGACATGCGAAACTAGACTCAGGCAACTGAAACTGCTGGAATATCACTCCTAGGACTCAAAAGAAGGCTTTCTCACCACCTTCTCCCCTCCTTCCACTTTCTGGCGCCCTTGGACCAAAGTTCAAGTTTTGGTCTCTTTTCGTCCCTTTTTGCTTACTGGCAAAGGAAGACGTGCGAAACTCGTCTCACGCCACTGAAACTGCTTGAAATATTGCTTCTAGGACTCAAAAGAATGCTTTCTCACCACCTTCTCCCCTTCTGGCAATTTTTGGGGCCTTTGGACCCAAGTTCCACATTTGGTCTCTTTTGGTCCCCTTTTGGTTACTGGCAAAGAAAGATGTGCGAAACTCATCACAGCAACTGAAACACCTTGAATATTACACCTAGAACTCAAAGGAAGGCTTTCTCACCACCTTCTCCCCTTCTGGCACTTTCTGGCGCCTTTGGACCCAAGTTCCACTTTTGGTCTCTTTTGGTCCCCTTTAGCTTACCGGTAACGGAAGACATGCGAAACTCCTCTCAGGCCGCTGAAACTGCTTGAATATCACTCCTAGGACTCAAAAGAAGGCTTTCTAACCACCTTCTCCCTTTCTGGCACTTTCTGGCGCCTTTGGACCAAAGTTTATGTTTTGGTCTCTTTTGCTCCCCATTTGCTTACTGGCAAGGGAAGACGTGCGAAACTCGTCTCAGGCCACTGACACTCCTTGAATATCACACCTATGACTCAAAGAAAGGCCTTTTAACCACCTTCTCCCCTTTTGGCACTTTCTGGCGCCTTTGCACCCTAGTTCCAATTTTGGTCTCTTTTCGTCCCCTTTTGCTTACCGGCAAAGGAAGACGTGCAAAACTCCTCTCAAGCCACTGAAACCCATTGAATATCACTCGTACGACTGAAACTAACGCTTTCTCACCACCTTCCACTCTTCTGGCACTTTCTGGCGCTTTGGACCCAAGTTGCAGTTTGGGTCTCTTTTGGTCCCCTTTTGCATACCGGTAATGGAAGACGTGCGAAACTCCTCTCAGACCACTGAAACTCCTTGAATATTACTCGTAGGACTCAACAGAAGGCTTTCTCACCACCTTCTCCCCTTCTGGCACTTTCTGGCGCCTTTGGACCCAAGTTCCAGTTTTGGTCTCTTTTCATCCCTTTTTGCTTATCGACAAAGGAAGATATGCGAAACTAGACTCAGACCACTGATACTCCTTGAATATCACTCCTCGGACTGAAAGTAAGGCTTTCCCACCACCTTCTCCCCTTCTAGCACTTTCCGGCGCCCTTGGACTTAGGTTTCAGTTTTGGTTTCTTTTGATCCTTTTTTGCTTACCGGCAAGGCAAGACGTGCGAAACTTGTCTCAGGTCACTGAAACTCCTTGAATATCACTCCTAGGACTCCAAGGAAGGCTTTCTCACCACCTTCTCCCCTTCTGGCACTTTCTGGCACCTTTGTATCTTTTGCTCCCCTTTTGCTTACCGGCAATGGAAGACGTGCGAAACTTGTCTCAAGCGACTAAAACTCCATGAATATCACTCCTAGGATTTAAAGCAAGGCTTTCTCACCACCTTCTCCCCTTCTGGCACTTTCTGGCGCCTTTGGACCTATGTTCCAGTTTTGGTCTCTTTTGGTCCCCATTTGCTTACCGGCAAAGGAAGACGTGCGAAACTCATCACAGGCAACTGAAACTCCTTGAATATCACTCCTAGGACGTAAAGGAAGACTTTCTCACCACCTTCTCCCCTTCTGGTACTTTCTGGCGCCTTTGGACCTAAGTTTCAGTTTTGGACTCTTTTGGTCCGCTTTTGCTTATCGGCAAAGGAAGACGTGCAAAACTCCTTTCAGGCCATTGAAACTCTTTGAATATCACCCCTAGGACTCAAAGGAAGGATTTCTCACCACATTCTCCCCTTCTGGCACTTTTTGGCGCCTTTGGACCCATGTTCCAGTTTTGGTCTCTTTTGGTCCCCTTTTGCTTACCGGTAAAGAAAGACATGCGAAACTAGACTCAGACCACTGATACTCCTTGAATATCACTCCTCGGACTCAAAGTAAGGCTTTCCCACCACCTTCTCCCCTTCTAGCACTTTCCGGCGCCCTTGGACCCAGGTTTCAGTTTTGGTTTCTTTTGATCCCTTTTTGCTTACCGGCAAGGCAAGACGTGCGAAACTCATCTCAGGCAACTGAAACTCCTTGAATATCACTCCTAGGACGTAAAGGAAGGCTTTCTCACCACCTTCTCCCCTTCTGGTACTTTCTGGCGCCTTTGGACCTAAGTTTCAGTTTTGGACTCTTTTGGTCCGCTTTTGCTTATCAGCAAAGGAAGACGTGCAAAACTCCTTTCAGGCCACTAGAACTCGTAGAATATCACTCCTAGGACTCTAAGGAGGGCTTTCTCACCACCTTCTCCCCTTCTGCCACTTTCTCGCGCCTTTGGACCAAAGTTCAAGTTTTGGTCTCTGTTGGTCCCCATTTGCTTACCGGCAAAGGAAGACGTGCGAAAATCGTCTCAGGCCATTGAAACTCCTTGAATATCACTCCTACGACTCAAAGAAAGGCCTTTTCACCACCTTCTCCCTTTTTGGCACTTTCTGGCGCCTTTGCACCCAAGTTCTAGTTTTGGTCTCTTTTGGTCCCCTTTTACTTACCGGTAATGGAAGACATGCGAAACTCCTCTCACGCCACTAAAACTGCTTGAATATCACTCTTAGGACTCAAAAGAAGGCTTTCTCACCACCTTCTCCCCTTCTACCACTTTCTGGCGCCTTTGGACCAAAGTTTAAGTTTTGGTCACTTTTGCTCCCCATTAGCTTCTCGGCAAGCGAAGACGTGCGAAACTAGACTCAAGCCACTGAAACTCCTTGAATATCACTGCTAGGATTTAAAGGAGGGCTGTCTCACCACCTTCTCCCCTTTTGGCACTCTCTGTCACCTTTGGACCCAAGCTCCAGTTTTGGTCTCTTTTCGTCCCTCTTTTGCTTACTGACAAAGGAAGACGTGCGAAACTCGTCGCACGCCACTGATACTGCTTGAATATCACTCCTAGGACTCAAAAGAAGGCTTTCTCATCACCTTCTCCTTTTCTACCACTTTCTGGCGCCTTTGGACCAAAGTTCACGTTTTGGTCTCTGTTGGTCCCCATTTGCTTACCGGCAAAGGAAGTCGTGCGAAACTCATCTCAGGCCACTGAAACTCCTTCAATATCACTCTTAGGACTGAAAGCAACGCTTTCTCACCTCCTTCCCCTCTTCTAGCACTTTCTGGCGCCTTTGGACCCAAGTTCTAATTTTGATATCTTTTGGTCCCCTTTTGCTTACCAGCAAGGGGAGGCGTGCGAAACTCGTCTCAGGCCACTGAAACTCTTTGAATATCACTCCAAGGACTCTAAGGAGGGCTTTCTCACCACCTTCTCCACTTCTGCCACTTTCTGGCACCTTTGGACACAAGTTCTAATTTTAATATATTTTGGTCCCCTTTTGCTTACCGGCAAGGGAAGACGTGCGAAACTCATCTCAGGCCACTGAAACTCTTTGAATATCACTTCTAGGACTCAAAGAAAGGCCTTCTGACCACATTCTCCCGTTCTGGCACTTTCTGGCGCCTTTGGACCCAAGTTCTAGTTTTGATATCTTTTGGTCCCCTATTGCTTACTGGGAAAGGAAGACGTGCGAAACTCGTTTCAAACTACTGAAACTTCTTGAACATCACTCCTAGGACTCAAAGAAGGCTTTCTCACCACCTTCTCCCCTTCTTGCACTTTTTGGCGCCTTTAGACACAAGTTCCAATTTTGGTCTCTTTTGGTCCCCCATTGCTTACTAGGAAAGGAAGTCGTGCGAAACTCATTTCAGGCCACTAAAACTCCTTGAATATCACTTTAGGACTCAAAGGAAGACTTTCTTACCACCTTCTCCCCTTTTGCCACTTTCTGGCACCTTTGGACCCAACTTCCAGTTTTGGTCTCTTTTGGTTTCCTATTTCTTACTGGGAAAGGAAGACGTGCGAACCTCATCCCAGGCCACTGAAACATCTTGAATATCACTCCTAGGACTCTAAGGAGGGCTTTCTCACCACCTTCTCCCCTTCTGCCACTTTCTGGCGCCTTTGGACCCAAGTTCTAGTTTTGATATCTTTTGGTCCCCTTTTGCTTACCGGCAAGGAAAGACGTGCGAAACTCATCTCAGGCCACTGAAACTCTTTAAATATCACTCCTAGGACTCAAAGAAAGGCCTTTTGACCACTGAAACTCCTAGGAGTGATATTCAAGCAGTTTCAGTGGCCTGAGACAAGCTTCGCACGTCTTCCATTACCGATAAGCGAAAGGTGACCAAAAGAGACCAAAACTGGAACTTGGGTCTAAAGGCCCAGAAAGTGCCAGAAGGGGAGAAGGTGGTGAGAAAGCCTTCCTTTGAGTCCTAAAGTGATAATCAAGGAGTCTCAGTGGCCTAGGACGAGTTTCGCACGTCTTCCTTTCCCAATAAGCAATGGGGGACCAAAGGAGACCAAAACTGGAACTTGGGTCCAAAGGTGGCAAAAAGTGCAAGAAGAGGAGAAGGTGGTGAGAAAGCCTTCCTTAGAGTCCTAGGAGTGATATTCAAGGAGTTTCAGTGGCCTGAAACGAGTTTCGCACTTCTTCCTTTGCCGGTAAGCAAAAGGGGACCAAAAGAGACGAAAATCGAAACTTGGGTCCAAAGGCGCAGAAAGTGCCAGAAGGGGAGTAGGTGGTAAGAAAGCCATTCTTTGATTCCTCGGAGTGATATTCAAGGAATTTCAGTGGGATGAGACGAGTTTTGCACGTCTTCCTTTTCTGATAAACGATAGGGGACAAAAAGAGACCAAAACTGGAACTTGGGTCCAAAGGCACCAGAAAGTGCCAGAACGGGAGAAGGTGGTCAGAAGGCCTTTCTTTGAGTCCTAGGAGTGATATTCAAAGAGTTTCAATGGCCTGAGACGAGTTTCGCACGTTTTCCCTTGCCGGTAAGCAAAAGGGGACCAAAAGATATCAAAATTAGAACTTGGGTCCAAAGGCGCCAGAAAGTGGCAGAAGGGGAGAAAGTGGTGAGAAAGCCCTCCTTAGAGTCCTATGAGTGATATTCAAGGAGTTTCAGTGGCCTGGGACGAGCTTCGCACGTCTTCCTTTTCCAGTAAGCAATAGGGGACCAAAAGAGACCAAAACTGGAAGTTGGGTCCAAAGGTGCCAGAAAGTGGCAAAAGGGGAGAAGGTGGTAAGAAAGCCTTCCTTTGAGTCCTAAAGTGATATTCAAGGAGTTTCAGTGGCCTGGGACGAGTTTCACACGTCTTCCTTTCGCAGTAAGCAATGGGGGACCAAAAGAGACCAAAATTGGAACTTGGGTCTAAAGGCGCCAGAAAGTGGCAGAAGGGGAGAAGGTGGTGAGAAAGCCTTCTTTTGAGTCCTAGGAGTGATATTCAAGCAGTTTAAGTGGCGTGACACGAGTTTCGCACGTCTTCCTTTGCCGGTAAGTAAAAGGGGGACGAAAAGGGACCAAAACTGAAGCTTGGGTCCAAAGGCACCAGAGAGTGCCAAAAGGGGAGAAGGTGGTGAGAAAGCCCTCCTTTAAATCCTAGGAGTGATATTCAAGGAGTTTCAGTGGCCTGAGTCTAGTTTCGCACGTCTTCGTTTGCCGGTAAGCTAATGGGGAGTAAAAGTGACCAAAACTTAAACTTTGGTCCAAAGGCGCCAGAAAGTGGTAGAAGGGGAGAAGGTGGTGAGAAAGCCTTCTTTTGAGTCATAGGAGTGATATTCAAGCAGTTTCAGTGGCGTGAGGGGAGTTTCGTGTAACGCCCCAATTTTTGTGAATTAGCTAGTAGTCTTTAGATTTCAATTATTAGCTTATTCCGGCTTGCTAGCGTCGGAATAATTAGATAGATGCTGCATTTTTATTTTTAGAATATTGAATTATTTCTGAATTCGGTATTTTAAGGTAACTGCATGCAAATAGATAGTTTCAATAACGTCCAAGGATTTTCCTGAGTATGTTCAATTGTACTGTTCACAATGCCCCTGATAATCTATCTCGAAAGTTAAAATTTTATCTTATTTAAAAATTGTCAAATTAAAGGTATTCACCTTGAAAAACGTGAGATTTTGTAATCATTGCTAAGATTTTGTAATCATTCCTTAGCCGTCAAAATTTTACACGGAATCTCACGAAATCTAGAAATCATTATTGTAAAGATTTCCTAATCATTACAAAGATTTAGTAATGATTTCTTAGCCGTCAAAATCATTGCATAAAATTCCGTGAGATCTAGCAATCATTACCCGGAGATTTCCAAATCTAGTATCGGCCACTAGATTTTCATGCAAACAAACCTTGTCCCCTATTTTACAAACATCATGATTGCCCCGATATTCCGAAATCTAGTATTGACCACTAGAATTCCATGCACGGGATTTTGTCTCCCGATTTGTCGGCAAAGTCATTTCGGAACTTTCTTTTCATGTCTTCCAAATTGCTGACATCATAATTATTCTAACCAATCACATTCTCTTGAACTTAACACCACGTCAAAAGTCTCGTCCAAGTGACAACCTAGTCATGTCGCATTTTTCTCGGCCAACCAAATTTCATGCATTTGCTGTCCAAAATCTTACCTTTGGATTTTTGTGCAAAATTTTGGAAATTGTGATATCCAAACCGTGTGCATGCAGCCTAGGGTATTCCATGCACTTAACTTCCTGAATTTTACTAACTTTGCCTACAAGCTTTCCCAAAATTCACTATTCATGCACAAAAAACCATGACACCTCTTTCCTTGCACCAATTTACCAAATTCCACTTCCAAATTGCTTCAAATTAATTTGGTGCAGTTTTGCAATTGGAAATTGCCCCACAAAGCCCAAACCGTGAGCATTAGGCTCTAATTGGCAAAGGAAAATTAAACACTCCATATAAATAGACCAAACCACCTCATTTCCTCTCTTTTTTCACTCAAAAATCGTGAGCCCTCCACCCTTCCTCTCAAAAATCCTTTCAAGTTCCATTCTCTCTTTTTCTTCAAAGAAACCGAGACCCTCCCTCCCTAAATCTCTCAAAAAATTCTCATCCTTTCAACCTTCCAAGACAAGCCAAGGAGCTCCAAGCTTTCACTCTTGCATTCTCTTGCTTGATTCTTCAAAACCGTGACCCTTCCTTCAAAGAGGTAAGCTTTCTCATCCTTTTTCCTTCTTTGATTTGAAGATCCATGGAAGCCTAACACCAAAAACTCCTAAAAAAAACTTCCTTTTTCACTTGATCCTAACCATTTGAAGCTTTTTCCCCTTTTTCTCTTCAAAGAACCGAGGAAGACAACCTAACCAAGAGGAGAAAGTTTGAAGTTTGAGACTCATCCTCTCGGTCCAGCAACTTTCCTTTGAAGAACCAGCCAAGATCAACTCCTTTTGCTCACAAATTTTCGACACAATCAAGGCAAGGGGGAGTTCTCATAATTGACGTGTTTGCATGTCTACCTCTTGGCTGTTTTTACACATTTTTCCTTGAAAAATTAGTGTGTGTTGGACTGCATGTTGGAAGAACTTCAAATCTGAACTTGCATGTTAAGTTTTATCCAAAAAGTGTATGGATTTCCTTGTTGCATGTCTCGGTTACCTCCCAAAGAGTTTGATTTCACTTTCAATCAACTTTAATTCCTAAAAAGCTTGAAACTTTGATGTGTGGATATGGATCTTTCTTTGTGCATGTCTCAGTTTTTATGTTCCCTTGGTAGAACCCTTGAACTAATGACATTTTCTTCTTGAAACCACGAACCGTGAACTTGATCAACATATTCTTTCACTTGCATGTTAATTTTTAACTGTGAAATGCTTTGGATCTCTTTGTGCATGCCTCGGTTTCACCTTTGTTTGGCTGGATTCTTTGTTTAAAATATGGATTTATCCTTGTAATCAATAAACCTTGGATGGCATGTGAAATGGAAGCCATTGCATGTTGATTTCAGCCCCTAAGTGTTTCAGTTTTCCGTTAGAAATTTGAATGTCACTTGGAAATGTTGCCCCTCCACTTGGATGATGAAACTATGTCATTGCATGTTAGTTTCCTTTATGTTATATAATTTTTAGTTTGATAAAAATCTAGTGGAAAAACTGGACAGATTTGATCTTGCATGGAGAAAGCCTAGAATATTGAACTACACTTAGAAATTGAAAACCGTGTTGGACTTGTGTGATTTGCATGAGAATGGTTGCTTGTTAGTTGGATGATGGATGATTGAATTGATTGTGATGGATGTGTTCACTTGGTTTGAAAAGCTTTATGCATGTGGTGTTTTGGAAAATTGTGGTGGACAAGAAAGTGAGAACTATTCACTCTCGGTTTTGATGATGAGATATCCTAAAAGTTGCACTTAAAATTGTGATAATTTTGATGAAATATGGGTGATAAGGACTACATAATGATAGGGTGTGTTTGCTGTTTGCACTTGAATCCGTGAGCACTAAGATGAATCATGCATCATGTTCATTACATTATACAAGGAATAAAAGGAGAGAATCAAGCACAGCCCTTTTTGATGGAAAGTTTACCTAAACTAAAAGGATATTAATTAAAGGTATGGAGATGGTAATTAAGGGACTGAATATAGTAGTTAATCAATAAAGGCCATCCTTAGAAAGATCTCACTATTAGCTTAATAGAACCTATTGCGTGAGAACTGATATTAATGAACCTAAAAAGAATTAGAACGAAACTAAGTAACCTTGAATTAAATAGGTAGTTGGGAGTCAATACACGTAATTAGAAGATAACTAAAAGGAAAAACCAGAGAGATAGAGAAAAGTGGAGATAAGTCATATTTAAAGTAGGAGGTAGTATGGTTAATAATAATGGAAATGATAAAGTGAGTAGTGTTAATATAGTAAGTTAATGTAATAGGATTTGGGTGGGAAAATTTGAGAGGGTTGTGTCAAAATCACTGAGAGTTATGTGTTGGGAAACAGTGGATGTGCATTGGTGCGATTGGAAGCTTGTGTGTGATCCCTAAACTTTATTGCTCGGCAAATCTATGCTAGAAGAGAAAGTGAATAGTGATTAAGCAAGCCTTATGAGGGCTTTGTTTCTGTGCTTGAATTCCATGTGACCCAAGATTGAGAAAACCTTGAGGAGAGAAAAGAGAATCACACTCCATGCATCATAACATTTCTTTGGAACGACTTGATGGCATAACAGAGGCACAGTTGTAGGTATTGGAGGTTCGGTCCCGAGTAGACCTACGGGGGTGGCGAAAGGGGGAACAGTCGACCTAGATGGCGCAGCAGAGCTCTATGTGGCCGGGTCGTGACCCTACTTGCAAGCCTTAGCCAAGCCTAACAAGAACTCCACATCCTAGGGTCGTTGAGGTCCATTCCCGAAGAGACCCAGTTTGGGGCCAGCACCAGTTTTGGGTGTTTTTGAATAATGATATAAATTCTTTTCTATGCAATTGTGATGCAGGGAATGGAGTCCTCCGATCGCCACACGACTTGGATATGAAATTGTGAACTCTACACTAAATGCTGGGCAAGTCGCTGGCAGTAGAGTAAGGGATCCCCATGCATACCATATGCATTAATACGAAAATTTGAGGGATGGATAGTGAGGAATGAAACTTGCATTCATGCATCATGTGCATTATTAGTTTGATGAACCTAGGAATTATCTGTGAAAAGTATGAACTGACTTATATTGTAAAGATGTTTGTTCTGAGAGTGGATGATGATGTGACTTGAGTGATGGTGTGAAAAGCCACCTTTCTTGGGGTACGGCTATTGAATGCTTGCTTGTGTTTGGAGAACTCACCCCTGTTTGTGTGTGTTGTTGTACCTTTGTATATGCCCTATACAGATGACCAGCTTCCGAGTGAAGGTATGGATCCTGCCATCTGAGGAGGACGTCTGGGTGTTCGACGCGGCAGCACGGCAAAGCATCTTCCATGGAATGGCACGGGTGATTCATGGACAAGATGTCGGACACTCATGGACCACCCACTTTGTGGTTGATACCCCCATTGAGCTTGTTTTCTCCACCCCACCTGGAGACTCTCACCTACCTTATCCTGCACTTGTAGCTACCCCTTCTCCCATGTCTGTTGATCCCCGTACTCCCAGTTTTAGACCAGCACCTACGCCTGTACCATTCCCTACTGAGGAACTTACTCCACCCCTTGTGACCACTGAGAGAGATACATATATGGCTGAACCCTTAGCGAGGAATGATGATGTACTGCCCCACATGCTCCCTACCTACCCAAACACTTACTCGCCCTTTACCACAGTTCATTCACCACCTCGCACTGCTGGATGGATTGTAGAGGACACAGAAGATGCTGTTTCTTCTAGCTCCGCTTCCCTGACATCCTCTGAGGAGTCCAATCCCATTGAGGATTATTCTCCCCTCGACTGATTGGGATAGTTTGTCTGTTGTGGTTTTTAGGGAACTGCTCTTAGGGAGTCAGTCTGTTTCATTCCATGTATCTCTGAACTATGTTAATCTTTGTGCACTTTAATTACATCATTTTGTTTTATCAAGTTGCAGTACTCTGAGACTTTTACCAAATATTTCCCTACCTATTGCATGAGATTATTCAGTTATGATGGAGTATTGTTATTGTTGTTTTACTTAATGTTGATATTATATGTCAAGACCGCAAACCTCCAAACTGAAAAGTGATACACTAGAGGTGAATTGAAAGAATGTGTTATCCTTCCGCTTCTCCAGTTAAAAAAAAAAAAATCCTGTTATTTTTAGGCGTCACATTTCGCACGTCTTCCATTACTGGTAAGGGGACCAAAAGAGTCCAAAATTGGAACTTGGGTCCAAAGGCGCCAGAAAGTGCTAGAAGAGGGGAAGGTGGTGAGAAAGCGTTGCTTTCAGTCCTAGGAGTGATATTCAATAGGTTTCAGTGGCTTGAGAGGAGTTTCGCACGTCTTCCTTTGCCAGTAAGCAAAAGGGGACGAAAAGAGACCAAAATTGGAACTTGGGTACAAAGGCGCCAGAAAGTGCCAGAAGAGGAGAAGGTGGTGAAAAGGCCTTTCTTTGAGTCCTAGGAGTGATATCCAAGGAGTTTCAGTGGCCTGAGACGATTTTCGCACGTCTTCCTTTGCCGGTAAGCAAATGGGGACCAACAGAGACCAAAACTTGATCTTTGGTCCAAAGGCGCCAGAAAGTGGCAGAAGGGGAGAAGGTGGTGAGAAAGCCTTCTTTTGAGTCCTAGCAGAGATATTCAAGCAGTTTCAGTGGCGTGAGACGAGTTTCGCACATCTTCCTTTGCCGGTAAGCAAAAGGGGACCAAAAGAGACCAAAACTGGAACATGGGTCCAAAGGCCCCAAAAAGTGCAAGAAGTGGAGAAGGTGGTGAGAAAGCCTTCCTTTGAGTCCTAGGAGTGATATTCAAGGAGTTTCAGTGGCCTCAGAGGAGTTTTGCACGTCTTCCTTTGCCGATAAGCGAAAGGTGTCCAAAAGAGACCAAAACTAGAACTTGAGTCCAAAGGCGCCAGAAAGTGCAAGAAAGGCAGAAGGACCATAAAGCCTTCCTTTGAGTCCTAGGGGTGATATTAAATGGGTTTCAGTGGCCTGAGACGAGTTTTCCACGTCTTACTTTGCCGGGAAGCAAAAGGGGACCAAAAGAGACCAAAACTGGAACATGCGTCCAAAGGCGCCAGAAAGTGCCAGAAGGGGAGAAGGTGGTGAGAAAGCCTTCCTTTGAGTCCTAGGGGTGATATTCAAAGAGTTTCAATGGCCTGAGAGGAGTTTTGTACGTCTTCCTTTGCCGATAAGCAAAAGCGGACCAAAAGAGACCAAAACTGAAACTTGGGTCCAAAGGCGCCAGAAAGTACCAGAAGGGGAGAAAGTGGTGAGAAAGCCTTCCTTTGAGTCCTAGGAGTGATATTCAAGGAGTTTCAGTTGCCTGTGATGAGTTTCGCACGTCTTCCGTTGCCAGTAAGCTAAAGGAGACCGAAAGAGACCAAAAGTGGAACTTGGGTCCAAAGGCACCAGAGAGTGCCAAAAGGGGAGAAGGTGGTGAGAAAGCCCTCCTTTAAATCCTAGGATTTATATTAAAGGAGTTTCAGTGGCCTAAGTCTTGTTTCGCACGACTTCCCTTGCCAGTAAGCAAATAGGGAGCAAAAGAGACCAAAATTTAAACTTTGGTCCAAAGGCACCAGAAAGTGCAAGAAGGGCAGAAGGACCATAAAGCCTTCCTTTAAGTGGCCTGTGATGAGTTTCGCACATCTTCCTTTGCTGGTAACCAAAAGGGGACCAAAAGAGGCCAAAAGTGGAACTTGGGTCCAAAGGCACCAGAAAGTGCCAGAAGGGGAGAAAGTGGTGAGAAAGCCTTCCTCTGAGTCCTAAGAGTGATATTCAAGGAGTTTCAGTAGTCTAAGACGAGTTTCGTACGTCTCCCTTTGTCGGTAAGCAAAAGACGACCAAAAGAGACCAAAACTGGAACTTGGGTCCAAAGGCGCCAGAAAGTGCCAGAAGAGGAGAAGGTGGTGAGAAAGCATTCCTTTGATTCCTAAGAGTGATATTCAACGTGTTTCAGTAGCCTGAGACGAGTTTCGCACGTCTTCCTTTGCCGGTAGTCAAAAGGGAACTAAGAGAGACCAAAACTGGAACTTGGGTCCGAAGGAGCCAGAAAGTGCCAGAAGGAGAGAAGGTGCTGAGAAAGCCTTCCTTTGAGTCCTAGGAGTGATATTCAAGGTGTTTCAGTGGCCTACGACGAGTTTCGCACGTCTTCTTTTGTTGGTAAGCGAAAGGTGACCAGGAGAGACAAAAACTGGAACTTGTGGCAGAAGGTGAGAATGTGGTGAGAAAGCCTTCCTTTGAGTCCTAGGAGTCATATTCAAGGAGTTTAAGTGGCCTGAGATAAGTTTCGCACGTCTTCGATAGCCAGTAAGCAAGAGGGGACCAAAAGAGACCAAAACTAGAACTTGGGTCCAAAGGCGCCAGAAAGTGCCAGAAGGGGAGAAGGTGGTGAGAAAGCCTTCCTTTGAGTCCTAGGAGTGATATTCAAGGAGTTTCAGTGGCCTAAGACGAATTTCGCATGTCTTCCCTTGCCAATAAGCAAAAGGTGACCAAGAGAAACCAAAACTGGAACTTGGGTCCAAAGGCGCCAGAAAGTGGTAGAAGGGGAGAAGGTGGTGAGAAAGCCTTCCTTTAAATACTAGGAGGTCAATTCAAGGAGTTTCAGTGGCCTGACACAACTTTCGTATGCTTGCCTTGCCGTTAAGCAAAAGGCGATCAAAAGAAACCAAAGTTGGAACTTGGGTCCAAAGGCAGAAAGTGCAAGAAGGGGAGAAGGTTGTGGGAAAGCCTTCCTTTGAGTCCTAGGAGTGATATTCAAGCAGTTTCAGTGGCCTGAGACAAATTTCGCACGTCTTGCTTTGCCTATAAGCAGAAGGAGACCAAAAGTGACCAAAAGTGGAACTTGAGTCCAAAGGCGCCAGAAAGTGCAAGAAGGGGAAAAGGTGGTCAGAATGCCTTTCTTTGAGTCCTAGCAGAGATATTGAAGGAGTTTTAGTGGCCTGAGACGAGTTTCACACGTCTTCCTTAGCCGGTAAGGAAAAGGGGACCAAAAGAGACCAAAACTAGAACTAGGGTCCAAAGGCGCAAGAAAGTGCCAGAACAGGAGAAGGTGGTGAGAAAGACTTCCCTTGAGTGCTAGGAGTGATATTCAAGGAGTTTCAGTGGCCTAAGACGAGTTTCGCACTTCTTCCTTTGCCGATAAGCAAAAGGGGACCAAAAGAGACCAAAACTAGAACTTGGGTCCAAAGGCGCCACAAAGTGCCAGAAGTGGAGAAGGTGGTCAGAAGGCCTTTGTTTGAGTCCTAGGAGTGATATTCAAGAAGTTTCAGCGGCCTGACACGAGTTTCGCACGTCTTCCTTTTTCGGCAAGCGAAAAGGGACAAAAAGAGACCAAAATTGGATCTTGGGTGCAAAGGCGCCAGAAAGTGGCAGAAGGGGAGAAGGTGGTGAGAAAGCCTTCCTTTGAGTCCTAGGAGTGATATTGAAGGAGTTTCAATGGCCCGAGACGAGTTTCGCGCATCTTCCTTTGCGGGTAATCAAAAGGGGACCAAAGGAGACCAAAACTCGAACTTGGGTCCAAAGGCGCCAGAAAGTGGTAGAAGGGGAGAAGGTAGTGAGAAAGCCTTCCTTTGAGTCCTAGGACTGATATTCAAGGAGTTTTAGTGGCCTGAGACAAGTTTCGTACGTCTTTCTAAGCCGGTAAGCAAAAGGGGACCAAAAGAGACCAAAACTGGATCTTGGGTCCAAAGGCGCCAGAAAGTGGCAGAAGGGGAGAAGTTGGTTAGAAAGCCTTCCTTTGAGTCCTAGGAGTGATATTCAAGGAGTTTCAATGGGGTGAGAGGAGTTTCGCGCATCTTCCTTTGCCGGTAAGCAAAAAAGGACCAAAAGAGACCAAAACTAGAACATGGGTCCAAAGGCGCCAGAAAGTGGCAGAAGGGGATAAAGTGGTGAGAAAGCCTTTCTTTGAGTCCTAGGACTGATATTCAAGGTGTTTTAGTGGCCTGAGACGAGTTTAACACGTCTTGCTTTGCTGGTAAGCAAAAAGGGACCAAAAGAGACCAAACCTAGAACTTGGGTCCAAAGGCGCCAGAAAGTGCTAGAAGGGGAGAAGGTGGTCAGAACGCCTTTGTTTGTGTCCTAGGAGTGATATTTAAGGAGTTTCAGTAGCCTGAGTCTACTTACGCACGTCTTCCTTTGCCGGTAAGCAAAAGGGGACCAAAAGAGACCAAAACCAGAAGGGGAGCAGGTGGTGGGAAAGCCTTTCTTTGAGTCCTAGGAGTGATATTCAAGGAGTTTTAGTGGCCTGAGACGAGTTTCACACGTCTTCCTTAGTCGGTAAGCAAAAGGGGACCAAAAAAGACCAAAACTAGAACTTGGGTCCAAAGGCAGCAGAAAGTGCCAGAAGGGGAGAAGGTGGTCAGAAGGCCTTTGTTTGAGTCCTAGGAGTGATATTCAAGAAGTTTCAGCGGCTTGAGACGAGTTTCGCACGTCTTCCTCTTTCGCTAAGCGAAAAGGGACAAAAAGAGACCAAAACTAGATCTTGGGTCAAAAGGCGCCAGAAAGTGCAAGAAGGGGAGACGGTGGTGAGAACACCTTTCATTGAGTCCTAGGAGTGATATTCAAGGAGTTTTAGTGGCCTAAGATGAGTTTCGCACTTCTTCCGTTGTCGATAAGCAAAAGGGGACCAAAAGAGACCAAAACTAGAACTTCGGTCTAAAGGCGCTGGAAAGTGCCAGAAGTGGGGAAGGTGGTGAGAAAGCATTTCTTTGATTCCTAGGAGTTATATTGAAGTAGATTCAGTGGCCTGAGATATGTTTCGAACGTCTTGCTTTGCCTATAAGCAGAAGGGGACCAAAGGAGACCAAAACTGGAAGTTGTGTCTTAAGGTGGCAGATAGTTCCAGAAGGGAGAAGGTGGTGTGAAAGCCTTCCGTTGAGTCCTAGGAGTGATATTTAAGGAGTTTCAGTGCCCTGAGTCTAGTTACGCATGTCTTCCTTTGCCGGTAAGCAAAAGGGGACCAAAAGAGACCAAAACTAGAACTTGGGTCCAAAGGCGCCACAAAGTGCCAGAAGGGGAGAAGGTGGTCAGAAGGCCTTTGTTTGAGTCCTAGGAGTGATATTCAAGAAGTTTCAATGACCTGAGATCAGTTTTGCGCATCTTCCTTTGCCGATAAGCGAAAGGGGACCAAAAAAGACCAAAACTAGAACTTGGGTCCAAAGGCGCCAGAAAGTGCCAGAAGGGGAGAAGAAGGGTGAGAAGGTCCTTCTTTGAGTCCTAGGAGTGATATTCAAGGAGTTTCAGTGGCTTGAGACGAGTTTTGCACGACTTCCCTTGCTGGTAAGCAAGAGGGGACAAAAAGAGACCATAATTGCAACTTGGGTCCAAAGGCGCCAAAAAGTGGCAGAAAGGGAGAAGGTGGTGAGAAAGCCTTCCTTTGAGTGCTAGGGGTGATATTCAAGGAGTTTTAGTGGCCTGAGACAAATTTCGCACGTCTTCCTTAGCCGGTAAGCAAAAAGCGACCAAAAGAGACCAAAACTAGAACTTGGGTCCATAGGCTGCAGAGAGTGCCAGAAGGGGAGCAGGTGGTGGGAAAGCCTTTCTTTGAGTCCTAGGAGTGATATTCAAGGAGTTTTAGTGGCCTGAGACGAGTTTCACACGTCTTCCTTAGCCGGTAAGCAAAAAGAGACCAAAAAAGACCAAAACTAGAACTTGGGTCCAAAGGCGCCAGAAAGTGCCAGAAGAGGAGAAGGTGGTGAGAAAGCCTTCCTTTGAGTCCTATGAGTGATATTCAAGAAGTTTCAGCGGCTTGAGACGAGTTTCGCACGTCTTCCTTTTTCGGTAAGCGAAAAGGGACAAAAAGAGACCAAAACTGGATCTTGGGTCAAAAGGCGCCAGAAAGTGCAAGAAGGGGAGATGGTGGTGAGAACACCTTTCTTTGAGTCCTAGGAGTGATATTCAAGGAGTTTTAGTGGCCTAAGATGAGTTTCGCACGTCTTCCGTTGCCGATAAGCAAAAGGGGACCAAAAGAGACCAAAACTAGAACTTCGGTCTAAAGGCGCTGGAAAGTGCCAGAAGTGGAGAAGGTGGTGAGAAAGCATTCCTTTGATTCCTAGGAGTTATATTCAATGAGTTTTAGTGGCCTGAGACGAGTTTCGCACGTCTTCCTTTACCGGTAAGCAAAAGGAAACCAAAAGAGACCAAAACTGGAACTTGGATCCGAAGGCGCCAGAAAGTGCTAGAAGGAGAGAAAGTGGTTAGAAAGCCTTCCTTTGAATCCTAGGAGTGATATTCAAGGAGTTTTAGTGGCCTGAGACGAGTTTCGCACGTCTTCCTTTGCCGGTAAGCAAAAGAGGACCAAAAGAGACCAAAACTGGAACATGGGTCCAAAGGCGCCAGAAAGTGGCAGAAAGGGAGAAGGTGGTGAGAAAGCCTTCCTTTGAGTCCTAGGAGTCATATTCAAGGAGTTTCAATGGCCTGAGACATGTTTCGCAAGTCTTCCTTAACCAGTAAGCAAGAGGGGACCAAAGAGACCAAAACTAGAATTTAGGTCCAAAGGCGCCAGAAAGTGCCAAAAGAGGAGAAGGTGGTGAGAAAGCATTCCTTTGATTCCTAAGAGTGATATTCAAGGAGTTTCAGTCGCCTGAGACAAGTTTTGCACGTCTTCCCTTACCGGTAAGCAACATGGGACAAAAAGAGACCAAAACTAGAACTTGGGTCCCTAGGCGCCAGAAAGTGCCAGAAGGGGAGAAGAAGGGTGAGAAGATCCTTCTTTGAGTCCTAGGAGTGATATTCAAGGAGTTTCAGTGGCCTGAGACGAGTTTTGCACGACTTCCCTTACTGGTAAGCAAGAGGGGACAAAAAGAGACCATAATTGGAACTTGGGTCCAAAGGTGCCAGAAAGTGGCAGAAAGGGAGAAGGTGGTGAGAAAGCCTTCCTTTGAGTGCTAGGGGTGATATTCAAGGAGTTTTAGTGGCCTGAGACAAATTTCGCACGTCTTCCTTAGCCGGTAAGCAAAAGGGGACCAAAAAAGACCAAAACTAGAACTTGGGTCCATAGGCTGCAGAGAGTGCTAGAAGGGGAGCAGGTGGTGGGAAAGCCTTTCTTTGAGTCCTAGGAGTTATATTCAAGGAGTTTTAGTGGCCTGAGACGAGTTTCACACGTCTTCCTTAGCCGGTAAGCAAAAGAGGACCAAAAAAGACCAAAACTAGAACTTGGGTCCAAAGGCGCCAGAAGAGGAGAAGGTGGTGAGAAAGCCTTCCTTTGAGTCCTATGAGTGATACACGTCTTCCTTTGCCGGTAAGCAAAAGGGAACCAACCAAAAGAGACCAAAACTGGAACTTGGGTCCGAAGGCGCCACAAAGTGCCAGATGGAGAGAAGGTGGTAAGAAAGCCTTCCTTTGAGTCCTAGGAGTCATATTCAATGAGTTTGAATGGCCTGAGACAAGTTTCGCACATCTTCCTTAGCCAGTAAGCAAAAATGGACCAAAAGAGACCAAAACTAGAACTTAGGTCCAAAGGCGCCAGAAAGTGCCAGAAGGGGAGAAGGTGGTGAGAAAGCCTTCCTTTCAGTCCTAGGAGTGATATTCAAGGAGTTTCAGTGCTTTAAGACGAGTTTCGCACGTCTTCCCTGGCCAATAAGCGAAAGGTGACCAAGAGAGACCAAAACTGGAACTTGGGTCCAAAGGCGCCAGAAAGTTGCAAAGGGGAGAAGGCGGTGACAAAGACATCCCTTCTCTCCTAGCAGTGATATCAAGTAGATTAAGTGGCCTGATACAAGTTTTGCACGTCTTGCTTTGCTTGTAAGCAAAAGAGGACCAAAAGAGACCGAAACTGGAACTTGAGTCCAAAGGCGCCAGAAAGTGCAAGAAGGGGAAAAGGTGGTCAGAACGCCTTTCTTTGAGTCCTAGCAGAGATATTGAAGGAGTTTTAGTGGCCTGAGACGAGTTTCACACATCTTCCTTAGCCGGTAAGGAAAAGAGGACCAAAAGCGACCAAAACTAGAACTTGGGTACAAAGGCGCAAGAAAGTGCCAGAACAGGAGAAGGTGGTGAGAAAGACTTCCCGTGAGTCCTAGGAGTGATATTCAAGGAGTTTCAGTGGCTTAAGACGAGTTTCGCACTTCTTCCTTTGCCGATAAGCGAAAGGTGACCAAGAGAGACAAAAACTGGAGCTTGGGTCCAAAGGCGCCACAAGTGGCAGAAGGGGAGAAGGTGGTGAGAAAGCCTTCCTTTGAGTCCTGGGAGTCATATTCAAGGAGTTTGTGTGGCCTAAGACGAGTTTCGCACGTCTTCCCTTGCCAATAAGCAAAAGGTGACCAAGAAAGACCAAAACTGGAACTTGAGTCCAAAGCCGCCAGAAAGTTGCAGAAGGGGAGAAGGTGGTGACAAAGCCATCCTTTCTGTCCTAGGAGTGATATTCAAGTAGATTCAGTGGCCTGAGACGAGTTTCGCACGTCTTCCTTTGCCCATAAGCAAAAGGGGACCAAAAGAGACCAAAACTAGAACTTGGGTCCAAAGGCGCCAGAAAGTGCCAGAAGGGGAGAAGGTGGCGAGAAAGCCTTCCTTTGAGTCCTAGGAGTGATATTCAAGGAGTTTCAGTGGCCTAAGACGAGTTTCACACGTCTTCCCTTGCCAATAAGCGAAAGGTGACCAAGAGAGATAAAAACTGGAACTTGGGTCCAAAGGCGCCAGAAAGTGGCAGAACTGGAGAAGGTGGTGAGAAAGCCTTCCTTTGAGTCCTAGGAGTCATATTCAAGGAGTTTCAGTGGCCTCAGACAAGTTTCGCACGTCTTCCTTAGCCGGTGAGCAAAAAGGGACCAAAAGAGACCAAAACTGGAACTTGGGTCCAAAGCCGCCAGAAAGTTGCAGAAGGGGAGAAGGTGGTGACAAAGCCATCCTTTCTGTCCTAGGAGTGATATTCAAGTAGATTCAGTGGCCTGAGACGAGTTTCGCACGTCTTCCTTTGCCCATAAGCAAAAGGGGACCAAAAGAGACCAAAACTAGAACTTGGGTCCAAAGGCGCCAGAAAGTGCCAGAAGGGGAGAAGGTGGTGAGAAAGCTTTCCTTTCAGTTTTTGGAGTAATATTCAAGCAGTTTCAAGGGCCTGAGACGAGTTTCGCACGTCTTCCTTTACCGTTAAGCAAAGGAGGACCAAAAGAGACCAAAACTGGAACTTGGGTCCAAAGGCGCCAGAGATTGCAAGAAGGGGAGAAAGTGGTCAGAATGCCTTTCTTTGAGTCCTAGGAGTGATATTCAACAAGTTTTAGTGGCCTTAGATGAGTTTCACACGTCTTCATTTCCCGGTAAGCAAAAGGGGACCAAAAGAGACCAAAACTGGAACATTGGTCCAAAGGCGGAAGAAAGTGGAAGAAGGGGAGAAGGTGGTGAGAAAGCCTTCCTTTGAGTCCTAGGAGTGATATTCAAGCAGTTTTAGTGGCGTGAGATGAGTTTCGAACGGCTTCTTCCTTTACCGGTAAGCAAAAGGGGACCGAAAGAAACCAAAACTGGAACTTGGGTCCAAAGGCGCTAGAAAGTGCCAGAACAGGAGAAGGTGGTGGGAAATCCTTCCTTTGAGTTCTAGGAGTGATATTCAAGGTGTTTTAGTGGCCTGAGACGAGTTTCGCACGTCTTCCGTTGCCGGTAAGCAAAAGGGGACTAAAAGAGACAAAAACTGGAACTTGGGTCCAAAGGCGCCAGAAAGGGCTAGAAGGGGAGAAGGTGGTGAGAAACCTTCCTTTGAGTCTTTGGACTGATATTCAAGCAATTTTAGTGGCCTTAGACGAGTTTCGCACGTCTTCTTTTGCCGTTAAACAAAAGAGGACCAAAAGAGACCAAAACTGGAACTTCGGTCCAACGGAGCCAGAAAGTGCCAGAAGGGGAGAAGGTGGTGGGAAAGTCTTCGTTTGAGTCCTAGGAGTGATATGCAAGGAGTTTCAGTGGCCTGAGACAAGTTTCGCACGTTTTCCTTTGCCGGTAAGCAAAAAGGTACTAAAAGAGACAAAAACTAGAACTTGGGTCCAAAGGCGCCAGAAAGTGTAGAAAGGGAGAAGGTGGTGAGAAAGCCTTCCTTTCAGTTTTTGGAGTGATATTCAAGCAGTTTCAAGGGCCTGAGACGAGTTTCGCACGTTTTCCTTTGCCGTTAAGCAAAGGAGGACCAAAAGAGACCAAAACTGGAACTTGGGTCCAAAGGCGTCAGAAAGTGCCAAAAGGGGAGAAGGTAGTGAGAAAGCCTTCCTTTGAGTCCTAGGAGTGATATTTAAGTTTCAGTGGCCTGAGACGAGTTTCGCACGGCTTCTTCCTATGTCGGTAAGGAAAAGGGGACCGAAAGAGACCAAAATTGGAACTTTGGTCCAAATGTGCCAGAAAGTGCAATACGGGGAGAAGGTGGTGAGAAAGCCTTTGTTTGAGTCCTAGGAGTTATATTCAAAGGGTTTCAGTGCCCTGAGACGAGTTTTGCACTTCTTCCTTTGCCAGTAAGAAAAAGAGGACCAAAGGAGACCCAAACTGGAACTAGGGTTCAAAGGCGCCAGAAAGTGCCAGAAGGAGGGAAGGTGGTGAGAAAGCCTTCCTTTGAGTCCTAGGAGTGATATTCAAGGAGTTTCAGTGGCCTGAAAGGAGTTTCGCACGTCTTCCTTTGCCAATAAGCGAAAGGTAACCAAAAGAGACCAAAACTGGAACATGGGTCGAAAGGAGCCAGAAAGTGCCAGAAGGGGAGAAGGTGGTGAGAAAGCCTTCCTTGAGTCCTAGGAGTGATATTCAAGGAGTTTCAGTGGCCTGAGTCTAGTTTCGCACGTCTTCCTTTGCTGGTAAGTAAAAGGGGAACAAATAAGACCAAAACTGGAAGTTGGGTCAAAAGGAGCCAGAAAGTGATAGAAGGGGAGAAGGGGGTGGTGATGAGGACATGACCATGAGCAAAGGCAAGGATCCTCTTGAAGGACTTGGAGGACCTATGACAAGGGCTAGAGCAAGGAGAGCAAACGAAGCTCTTCAACAAGTGTGTCCATATTAATTGAATACAAGCCCAAGTTTCAAGGAGAAAAGACCAAGGTTGTGAATTGCATCATGGCCCAAATGGAGGAGAACTAAGGCGCCACTTTGCTTCAGTTTTTAAGTTTTTAGTTTGTTTTAAATAATGGCCCAATCCTTTGTAAAGTTAGCTGATCAAATTATGTTTTGCGGTTAATCAACTAATGGGCTTTGGTTTGGTTTTATTTCAAGTTGTAATAAGGGCCCAATTGGCAACTTAGGCATCAGCCTTTGGGAGACCAAGAGGTGCATAGCTAGTGGCTGTTGGGTGACTTTTTGGTTGCCACAATTTCAGTTACAATAAGCCATCAAGTAGTTTCATTTCCTAGTGGATCATTATCTAAGTGGAATGAATTTTCCGTTACGGAACCTTTGTAATTCTGATGGTAAAGCTTGTATATAAGCTGTACCATTCTTATCAATAAGACAAGTTAAGTTTGATTCAGAAATATTAGAGTTAATCTCTTTTATCTTAGTGAGAGTGATTCTCCTAAGTTCTTGAGTGATTCAAGAACAACTTGGCTGTATCAAAGGGCTTTCACATCCCTTTGTGTGTTGCCTTCCTTGGAAAGAGTGATTCTTTCCTTCTCTCATTCAATTCTTCACCAAAATTGCTGAGTGATTCTTGAGCCTGAATTGAATTTTAGAACGAGAACTTTCACCTCGTTTTGGAATCACCTTAATTGGAGTTCTATAACTCGAGATACCGTCATTTCTAAAATTCTGTCCAGCCACCACCAAACCAGTGTTTTTGCTTCCTTTTTCACTCATTTTAACACCATGGACCAACACCTAATTTGCCCAGAAATTCATCACTAAATTTTCAAATTTTTCTACAAGGTTCTAAGTCAGCCCTTGTGCAAATGGGGTTCATAACAGGTGGGAAAGCCTTACTTTGAGTCCTAGGAGTTATATTCAAGGAGTATCAGTAGCCTGAGTCTAGCTTCGCATGTCATCCCTTGCTGGTAAGCAAAAAGGGACCAAAAGAGACCAAAACTGGAACTTGGGTCCAAAGGCGCCAGAAAGTGCCAGAAGAGAAGAAGGTGGTGAGAAAGCCTTCCTTTTAGTCTTAGGAGTGATATTCAAGGGGTTTCAGTGGCCTGAGACGAGTTTCGCACGTCTTCCTTTGCCGGGAAGCAAAATGGGACCAAAAGAGACCAAAACTGGAACTTGGGTCCACAGGCGCCAGAAAGTGCCAGAAGGGGAGAAGGTGGTGAGAAAGCCTTCCTTTGAGTCCTAGGAGTGATATTCAAGGAGTTTCAGTGGCCTAAGACGAGTTTAGCACGTCTTCTTTTGCCGATAAGCGAAAGGTGACCAAGAGAGACCAAAACTGGAACTTGGGTCCAAAGGCGCCAGAAAGTGGCAGAAGGGGAGAAGGTGGTGACAAAGCCTTCTTTTGAGTCCTAGGAGTGATATTCAAGTGGATTCAGCGGGTTGAGACAAGTTTCGCACATCTTGCTTTACCGGTAAGCAAAAGGGGACCAAAAGAGACCAAAACTGGAACTTGGGTCCAAAGGCGCCAGAAAGTGCAAGAAGGGGAGAAGGTGGTCAAAATGCCTTCCTTTGAGTCCTAGCAGTGATATTCAAGGAGTTCTAGTGGCCTGAGACGAGTTTCACACGTCTTCCTTTGCCGGTAAGCAAAAGGGGACCTAAGGACACCAAAACTGAAACTTGTGTCCTAAGGTGCTAGAAAGTTCTAGATGGGAGAAGGTGGTGAGACAGCCTTCCTTTGAGTCCAAGGAGTGATATTCAAGGAGTTACAGTGGCCTGAGTCTAGTTACGCACGTCTTCCTTTGCTAGTAAGCAAAAGGGGACTAAAAGAGACGAAAACTGGACCTTTGGTCCAAAGGCGCCAGAAAGTGCAAGAAGGGGAGAAGGTGGTGAGAAAGCCTTTCTTTGAGTCCAAGGAGTGATATTCAAGGAGTTTGAATGGCCTCAGACGAGTTTCGCACGTCTTCATTTTTCGGTAAGCGAAAGGGGACGAAAAATGACCAAAACTGGAACTTGGGTCCAAAGGCGCCAGAAAGTGCCAGAAGGGGAGAAGGTGGTGAGAAAGCCTTCCTTTGAGTCCTAGGAGCGATATTCAAGAAGTTTCAATGGCCTGATATGAGTTTCGCGCATCTTCCTTTGCCAGTAAGCAAAAAGGGACCAAAAGAGACCAAAACTGGAACTTGGGTCCAAAGGCACCAAAAAGTGCCGAAAGGGGAGAAAGTGGTGACAAAGCCTTTCTTTGAGTCCTAGGAGTCATATTCAAGGAGATTCAGTGGCTTGTGATGAGTTCCGCACGTCTTCCCTTGCCGGTAAGCAAAAGGGGACCAAAAGAGACCAAAACTAGAACTTGGGTCCAAAGGCGCCAGAAAGTGCCAGAATGGGAGAAGCTGATGAGAAAGCCTTCCTTTGTAATTCTGATAGTAAAGCTTTCTATATAAGCTGAACCATTCTTATCAATAAGACAAGTTAAGTTTGATTCAGAAATATTAGAGTTTATCTCTTTTATCTTAGTGAGAGTGATTCTCCTAAGTTCTTGAGTGATTCAAGAACAACTTGGCTGAATCAAAGGACTTTCACATCCCTTTGTGTGTTGCCTTCCTTGGAAAGAGTGATTCTTTCCTTCCCCCATTCAATTCTTCACCAAAATTCCAAAAAAAAACTCAAATCTGCCCAGAATTATCTTGTTATCATAACTCTCGTTCTACTCAGCCAAATTGAGTGATTCTTGATCCTAAATTGAATTTCAGAACGAGAACTTTCACCTTGTTTTGGAATCACCTCAATTGGAGTTCTATAACTCGAGATATCGTCATTTCTAAAATTCTGTCCAGCTACCACCAAACCAGCGTTTTTGCTTACTTTTTCACTCATTTTAACACCATGGACCAACACCTAATTTGCCCAGAAATTCATCACTAAATTTTCAAATTTTTCTACAAGGTTCTAACCCTAAAGATCCTAAGTCAACCCTTGTGCAAATGGGGTTCATATCATTTGGTATTAGAGCTCCGGTTTAAGGGTTTGAACGTCAAATTGGTAACATCCTTCCTTCATTCTCTTTTTTGCCAATTGATTACCTTATTGTTCATATTATTTGTGATTGTACTGAATCATTGCAAAAGTTAGGCCCTTGTGAAAATTCAAAAAAATCGTATAAAAAAACAAAAAAAGAAGAAGAAGAAGAAGAAAATTTTGGGCTGAATGATTCATGCTTTTCAACAATTTGTTATAAGGTAATATATTGGTGTTCTTAAAGGATTGTTGCTAATTCTCTTGTTTACCAATTTTCCTTTACCCCTTTGTTTTTCTGATTTGTTAGCCTTTTCTTTGTCTACCTAGCCTTTACCTAGCACATATTGGTGGATTGTTCTTTGTTGTGGCCATAATATCTTGAATTGCCTAAGAACCCAAGGAGAATTTGAGTGGTAAAAGTCAAGAGTGTTTTCATTAGAGAAAAAGCCATAATTGTGTGATACACTTGAGTGTGGTGAGGTTTCAAATTCTACTTTCTATTTACTTGTTACGTTTGAATTTGTTTGTTTGTGATGGCTGAAGGAAATCCTAATCAAGGAGGAGGACTTTCTCCTTTCCAAATGCAAGCCTTGACACAACATTTGGAGAGATTAATGAGGCAACAAAATGATGAGCTCCATGAAAGATTGGACCAATTAGAGAATAGAGGTCATGATGAAGAAGAAAGGAGGAGAAGAGGTAATGACGGTGCTCCTAGACAAAACCGAATTGATGGAGTCAAAATTTCTATTCCTCCATTCAAAGGAAGAAGTGACCCGGAAGCTTATTTGGAGTGGGAGATCAAAATAGAGCATATTTTCACTTGTAATACCTATGAAGAGGCCCAAAAGGTAAAGCTTGCAGCTATGGAGTTTTCCGATTACGCTCTTGTGTGGTGGAACAAATTGCAAAAAGAGAGAGCTAGGAATGAGGAGCCATTGGTGGATACATGGGTTGAAATGAAAAGGATCATGAGGAAGAGATATGTGCCGGCAAGCTATTCTAGGGACTTAAAATTCAAACTTCAAAAATTGTCCCAAGGTAGCAAAGGCGTTGAGGAGTACTACAAGGAAATGGAGTTGCTCATGATTCAAGCCAAGATAGAATAGGATGAGGAGGTAACTATGGCTAGATTTCTTAGTGGTTTGAATAATGATATTCGTGATATTGTTGAACTGCAGGAATTTGTTGAAATGGAGGACTTGCTTCACAAAGCAATCCAAGTGGAGCAACAATTGAAAAGGAAAGGTGTGGCCAAAAGGAGCTCCACTAATTTTGGTTTTTCTAGTTGGAAGGATAAGGGAAAAGGGGCTGCCACTTCTAGTGCAGCGCCTACACCAACAAAAACTCCTCTAAAAACTCAAGAGCAACCCTCTAAAAGGAGTCGGGATGTGAAGTGCTTTAAGTGCCAAGGCTTAGGACACTATGCATATGAGTGCCCTAACAAAAAAAACCATGATTCTTAGAGATGGAGAGTATATAAGTGAGTCCGAAATTGAAGAGGGAGAGGAGAATGAGGACGTGGAGGAGGAGGTGGAGAAAACACCAGAGGGAGACTTGTTGATGATAAGGCGGTTACTTGGTAGCCAATTGAAGCCTTTGGAGGAGAGACAAAGAGAAAACATCTTCCATACTAGATGTTTGATCAATGGTAAACTTTGCATGGTGATCATTGATGGAAGGAGTTGCACCAATGTGGCAAGTGCAATACTTGTGTCTAAATTGAATTTAATTACAAAGCCACATCCTAGGCCATATAGGCTTCAATGGCTTAGTGAGGATGGAGAGGTGCAAGTAAGGAAGCAAGTAGAGTTAGATATTTCCATTGGAAGATACAATGATAAGGTGCTTTGTGATGTTGTTCCTATGGAGGCCAGCCACTTACTCTTGGGGAGACCAAGGCAATTTGATAAAAGAGCCAATCATGATGGTTTCACCAACAAAATCTCATTCATGCACCAAGACAAGAAGATAGTGCTCAAACCTTTGAGTCCGCAAGAGGTGTGTGAGGATCAAAGAAAAATGAGAGAAAAGATTGTCCAAGAAAAGAAAGAAAAAGAAAGCCAAACACTTGAGAGCTCAAAAAGTGAGGACAAAAAGAGAGAAACACATGAGAGGAAAAAGAAGAGTGAAACTCTTGAGGTGAAGGAGAGCTTTTTAGCTACAAAAAGTGAGGTCAAGAGGTTGTTTCTATCTAAACAGCCCCTATTTTTGTTAATTTGCAAAAACTATGTTTTGACCACTAACACTTTTGATAACCTTGATTTGCCTTCTAGAGTGAAGTCTCTTTTGCAAGAATTTGGAGATGTGTTTCCAACAAGTGTACCAAGTGGGTTGCCACCATTAAGAGGTATTGAGCATCAAATTGATCTCATTCCAGGAGCTTCTTTGCCTAATAGGCCAGCCTATAGAAGCAACCCGCAAGAGACCAAGGAGATCCAAAGACAAGTGGATGAACTCATTGGTAAGGGATGGGTAAGAGATAGCATGAGTCCTTGTGCTGTCCCGGTAATTTTGGTTCCTAAAAAGGATGGGACATGGCGCATGTGTTCTGATTGTAGAGCCCTTAATAACATCACCATTAAATATAGGCATCCTATACCTAGGCTTGATGATTTACTTGATGAATTGCATGGTGCATGTTACTTCTCTAAAATTGATTTAAAAAGTGGATACAATCAAACTAGGGTTAGAGAAGGGGATGAATGGAAAACTGCTTTCAAAACAAAATATGGTTTGTATGAATGGTTGGTTATGCCTTTTGGCTTAACTAATGCTCCTAGCACTTTCATGAGATTAATGAACCATGTTTTGAGAAAATTCATAGGAAAATTTGTTGTGGTATACTTTGATGATATTCTTATCTATAGCACTTCACTTGAATTGCATGTTGATCATTTAAAATCTGTCTTGTGTGTGCTTAGAGAATAACAATTGTATGCCAATCTTGAAAAATGCATCTTTTGTACTAACCATGTTGTGTTTCTTGGTTTTGTTGTAAGTTCAAAAGGAGTACAAGTGGATGAGGAAAAGGTTAGGGCTATTCAAGAATGGCCTACACCTAAGTCCGTGATCGAAGTGAGAAGTTTCCATGGTTTAGCAAGTTTCTATAGGAGATTTGTGAAGGATTTTAGCACATTGGCAGCACCTCTCAATGAAGTGCTTAAGAAAAATGTTGGTTTCAAATGGGGAGAGAAACAAGAAGAAGCTTTCAATGCTCTTAAGCAAAAGCTAACTAATGCCCCCATACTTGCTTTGCCAAACTTTCAAAAATCTTTTGAAATTGAGTGTGATGCTTCAAATGTTGGGATTGGGGCTGTGTTGTTGCAAGAAGGCCATCCAATTGCTTATTTTAGTGAAAAGCTGAGTGGTCCTACCCTTAACTATTCAACTTATGATAAAGAGTTGTATGCCTTAGTGAGAGCTTTGAAAACATGGCAACACTACCTTTATCCCAAGGAATTTGTCATTCATAGTGACCATGAGTCCCTCAAATATATCAAGGGACAAGGCAAGCTTAACAAAAGGCATGCCAAGTGGGTGGAATTTCTAGAGCAATTCCCTTATGTTATCAAACATAAAAGAGGAAAAGGTAACATTGTAGCCGATGCTCTTTCTCGGCGTCATGCTTTGCTTTCTATGCTTGAAACAAAATTGATTGGTCTTGAATGTTTGAAAAACATGTATGAAAGTGATGAAACTTTTGGTGAAATTTTTAAAAATTGCGAAAAATTTTCAGAAAATGGTTTCTTTAGACATGAAGGCTTTCTTTTCAAAGAAAACAAATTGTGTGTGCCTAAACGTTCTACAAGAAACTTGCTTGTTGGTGAAGCACATGAAGGAGGTTTAATGGGGCAATTTGGGGTCCAAAAGACTCTAAAAACATTACAAGAACATTTTTATTGGCCTCATTTGAAAAAGGATGTGCAGAAATTTTGTGAACATTGCATTGTTTGTAAAAAGGCAAAGTCAAAGGTAAAGCCTCATGGATTGTATACTCCATTGCCAATTCCGGAGTATCCTTGGATTGATTTATCCATGGATTTTGTTTTGGGGCTGCCAAACACAAGCAGTGGCAAAGATTCAATTTTTGTGGTTGTTGATAGGTTTTCTAAAATGGCTCATTTTATTCCATGTAAAAAGGTGAATGATGCTTCTCATGTGGCTGATTTGTTTTTCAAGGAGATTGTGAGACTCCATGGTTTGCCAAGGAGCATTGTCAGTGATAGGGACACTAAGTTCCTAAGCCATTTTTGGAGGACCTTGTGGGGCAAGTTAGGCACTAAATTGTTATTTTCAACCACTTGTCACCCACAAACCGATGGGCAAACAGAAGTTGTTAATAGGACGTTGGGAACATTGCTTAGGACAGTTTTAAGAAAGAAATTAAAAGACTTGGGAAGTTTGTTTACCCCATGTTGAGTTTGCTTACAATAGGGCTGTTCATAGCACTACTAATTTTTCTCCTTTTGAGGTTGTTTATGGTTTTAACCCACTAACTCCTCTTGATCTTTTGCCTATGCCTAATGTTTCAGTTTTTAAGCATAAAGAAGGTCAAGCAAAGGCGGACTATGTGAAGAAGCTTTATGAGATAGTCAAAAATCAAATTGAGAGGAGAAATGAAAGCTATGCTAAACAAGCCAACAAAGGGAAAAAGAAGGTTATCTTCGAACCCGGAGATTGGGTTTGGGTGCACATGAGAAATGAAAGGTTTCCGGAACAAAGGAAGTCAAAGCTTCAACCAAGGGAAGATGGTCCATTCCAAGTGCTTGAAAGAATCAATGACAATGCTTACAAAATTGAGCTACCGGGTGAGTATAATGTTAGTTCCACCTTCAATGTGTCTGACTTATCTCTTTTTGATGTAGATGGAGAATCCGATTTGAGGACAAATCCTTCTCAAGAAGGAGAGAATGATGAGGACATGACCATGAGCAAAGGCAAGGATCCTCTTGAAGGACTTGGAGGACCTATGACAAGCAAGGAGAGCAAAGGAAGCTCTTCAACAAGTGGTGTCCATATTAATTGAATACAAGCCCAAGTTTCAAGGAGAAAAGACCAAGGTTGTGAATTGCATCATGGCCCAAATGGAGGAGAACTAAGGCGCCACTTTGCTTTAGTTTTTAAGTTTTTAATTTGTTTTAAATAATGGCCCAATCCTTTGTAAAGTTGGCTGACCAAATTATGTTTTGCGGTTAATCAACTAATGGGCATTGGTTTGGTTTTATTTCAAGTTGTAATAAGGGCCCAATTGGCAACTTAGGCATCAGCCTTTGGGAGACCAAGAGGCGCATAGCTAGTGGCTGTTGGGTGACTTTTTGGTTGCCACAATTTCAGTTACAATCAGCCATCAAGTAGCTTTATTTCCTAGCTTAGTGGATCATTATCTAAGTGGAATAAATTTTCCGTTACGGAACCTTTGTAATTCTGATGGTAAAGCTTCTATATAAGCTGAACCATTCTTATCAATAAGACAAGTTAAGTTTGATTCAGAAATATTAGAGTTTATCTCTTTTATCTTAGTGAGAGTGATTCTCCTAAGTTCTTGAGTGATTCAAGAACAACTTGGCTGTATCAAAGGGCTTTCACATCCCTTTGTGTGTTGCCTTCCTTGGAAAGAGTGATTCTTTCCTTCCCCCATTCAATTCTTCACCAAAATTTCAAAAAAAAACTCAAATCTGCCTAGAATTATCTCGTTATCATAACTATCGTTCTACTCAGCCAAATTGAGTGATTCTTGAGCCTAAATTGAATTTCAGAACGAGAACTTTCACCTCGTTTTGGAATCACCTCAATTGGAGTTCTATAACTCGAGATACCGTCATTTCTAAAATTCTGTCCAGCTACCACCAAACCAGCGTTTTTGCTTACATTTTCACTCATTTTAACACCATGGACCAACACCTAATTTGCCCAGAAATTCATCACTAAATATTCAAATTTTTCTACAAGGTTCTAACCCTAAAGATCCTAAGTCAGCCCTTGTGCAAATGGGGTTCATATCATTCTCCCCTTCTGCCACTTTCTGGTGCCTTTGGACCCAGGTTCCAGTTTTCGTCTCTTTTGGTCCCTTTTTGCTTACCGACAAAGGAAGATGCGCGAAACTCATCTCAGGCCATTGAAACTCTTTTAATATCACTCCTAGGACTCAAAGAAAGGCTTTCTCACCACCTTCTCCCCTTCTGCCACTTTCTGCCGCCTTTGGACCCAAGTTCCAGTTTTGTTCTCTTTTGGTCCCCTTTTGCTTACCAGCAAGGGAAGACGTGCGAAACTCGTCTCAGCCCACTGAAAATCCTTTATTATCACTTCTAGGACTCAAAGGAAGGCTTTCACACCACCTTCTCCCCTTCATGCACTTTCAGGCGCCTTTGGACGCAAGTTCCAGTTTTGGTTTCTTTTGATCTCTTTTTGCTTACCGGCAAGGGAAGACGTGCGAAACTCGTCCCAAGCCACTGATATTCCTTGAATATCACTCCTAGGACTCAAAGGTAGGCTTTCTCACCACCTTCTCCCCTTCTGCCACTTTCAGGCGCCTCTGGACCCAGGTTCCAGTTTTGGTCTCTTTTGGTCCCTTTTTGCTTACCAGCAAAGGAAGATGCGCAAAACTCGTCTCAGGCCATTGAAACTCTTTCAATATCACTCCTAGGAATCAAAGAAAGGCTTTCTGACCACCTTCTCCCTTTCTGGCACTTTCTAGCGCCTTTGGATTCAAGCTCCAGTTTTGGTCTCTTTTGGTCCCCTTTTGCTTACTGGCAAAGGAAGACGTCTGAAACTCGTCTCAGGCCACTGAAATTCCTTGAATATCACTCCGAGGACTCAAAGGAAGGCTTTGTCACCACCTTCTCCCCTTCTGCCACTTTGTGGTGCCTTTGGACCCAGGTTCCAATTTTGGTCTCTTTTGGTCCCTTTTTGCTTAACGGCAAAGGAAGATGCGCAAAACTCGTCTCAGGCCACTGAAACTCTTTCAATATCAGTCTTAAAGAAAGGCTTTCTCACCATCTCCTCCCCTTCTAGCACTTTCTGGTGCCTTTGGACCCAAGTTCTAGTTTTGGTCTCTTTTGGTCCCCTTTTGCCTACCGGCTAAGGAAGACCTGCGAAACTCGTCTCAAGCCACTGAAACTCCTTGAATATCACTCCTACGACTCAAAGGAAGGCTTTCTCACCGCCTTCTCCCCTTCTTGCACTTTCAGGCGCCTTTGGACGCAAGTTCCAGTTTTAGTTTCTTTTGATCCCTTTTTACTTACCGGCAAGGCAAGACGTGCGAAACTTTTCTCAAGCCACTGAAATTCATTGAATATCACTCCTAGGACACAAAGGAAGGCTTTCTCACCACCTTCTACCTTTCTGCCACTTTATGGTGCCTTTGGACCCAAGTTTAAGTTTTGGACTCTTTTGGTCCCTTTTTGCTTACCGGCAAAGGAAGACGTGCGAAACTCGCGTCAGGCCACTGAAACTCCATGAATATGACTCCTACGACTCAAAGGAAGGCTTTCTCATCACCTTCTCCCCTTCTGGAACTTTCTGGCACCTTAGGACACAAGTTCCAGTTTTCGTGTCCTTTGGTCCCATTTTCCTTACCGTCAAAGGAAGACGTGTGAAACTGGTCTCAGGCCACTGAAACTCCTTGAATATCACTCCTAGGACTCAGAGAAAGACGTTCTGACCACCTTCTCCCCTTCTTGAACTTTCTGGCACCTTTGGACCCAAGTTCTAGTTTTGGTCTCTTTTGGTCCCCTTTTGCCTACCGGCTAAGGAAGACCTGCGAAACCCGTCTCAGGCCACTGAAACTCCTTGAATATCACTCCTACAACTCAAAGGAAGGCTTTCTCACCGCCTTCTCCCCTTCTTCCACTTTCAGGCGCCTTTGGACGCAAGTTCCAGTTTTAGTTTCTTTTGATCCCTTTTTACTTACCGGCAAGGCAAGACGTGCGAAACTTTTCTCAAGCCACTGAAATTCATTGAATATCACTCCTAGGACACAAAGGAAGGCTTTCTCACCACCTTCTACCTTTCTGCCACTTTCTGGTGCCTTTGGACCCAAGTTTAAGTTTTGGACTCTTTTGGTCCCTTTTTGCTTACCGGCAAAGGAAGACGTGCGACACTCGCGTCAGGCCACTGAAACTCCATGAATATGACTCCTACGACTCAAAGGAAGGCTTTCTCATCACCTTCTCCCCTTCTGGAACTTTCTGGCACCTTAGGACACAAGTTCCAGTTTTCGTGTCCTTTGGTCCCCTTTTCCTTACCGTCAAAGGAAGACGTGTGAAACTCGTCTCAGGCCACTGAAACTCCTTGAATATCACTCCTAGGACTCAGAGAAAGGCGTTCTGACCACCTTCTCCCCTTCTTGAACTTTCTGGCACCTTTGGACCCAAGTTCCAGTTTTGGTCTTTTTTGGCCCCTTTTGCTTACCGGCAAAGGAAGACGTGCGAAACTCGTCTCAAGCCACCGAAATTCCTTGAATATCATTCCTAGGACTCTAAGGAAGGCTTTCACACCACCTTCTCCCCTTCTGCCACATTCTGGCGCCTTTCGACCTAAGTTCTAATTTTGGACTCTTTTGGGAAGACGTGCGAAAGTCATCTCACGCCACTGAAACTGCTTGAATATAACTCTTAGGACTCAAAGGAAGGCTTTCTCACCACCTTCTCCCCTTCTGCCACTTTCTGGCGCTATTGGACCCATGTTCAGGTTTTGGCCTGTTTTAGTCCCCATTTGCTTACCATAAGGGAAGACGTGCGAAACTAGACTCAGGCCACTGAAACTCTTTGAATATCACTCCTAGGATTTAAAGGAAGGATTTCTCACCACCTTCTCCCCTTCTGGCACTTTTTGGCGCCATTGGACCCAAGTTCTAGTTTTGATCTCTTTTGGTCTCCTTTTGCTTACCGGCAAAGGAATACGTGCGGAACTCATCACAGGGCACTGAATCTCCTTGAATATCACTCCTAGGACTCAAAGGAAGGCTTTGTCACGACCTTTTCCCCTTCTGGCACTTTCTGGCGCCTTTGAACCCAAGTTCTAGTTTTGGTCTCTTTTGGTCCCTTTTTGCTTACTGGCAAAGGAAGATGCGCGACACTCATCTCAGCCCATTGAAACATCTTGAATATCACTCCTAGGACTGAAAGAAGGCCTTCTTGACCACCTTCTCCCCTTCTAGCACTTTTTGGTGCCTTTGGACCTAAGTTCTAGTTTTAGTCTCTTTTGGTCCCTTTTTCCTTACCGACAAAGGAAGACGTGCAAAAGTTGTCTTAGGCCACTGAAACTCCTTGAATATCACTCCTAGGACTCAAAGGAAGGCTTTGTCACCACCTTCTCCCCTTCTTGCACTTTCAGGCGTCTCTGGACCCAAGTTCCAGTCTTGGTTTCTTTTGATCCCCTTTTGCTTACTGGCAAGGCAAGACGTGCGAAACATGTCTCAGGCCACTGAAACTCCTTGAGTATCACTCCTAGGACTCAAAGGAAGGCTTTCTTACCACCTTCTCCCCTTCTGGCACTTTCTGGAGCCTTTGGACCCAAGTTCCAGTTTTGGTCTCGTTTGGTCACCTCTTTTGGTCCCTTTTTGCTTGCTGGCAAAGGAAGATGCGCGAAACTCATATCAGGCCATTGAAAGTTCTTGAATATCGCTCCTAGGACTCAAAGCAAGGCTTTCCCACCACCTTCTCCCCTTTTGGCACTTTCTGGCGCCTTTGGTCCCCTTTTGGTCCCATTTTGCTTACCGGCAAAGGAAGACGTGCGTAACTAGACTCAGGCCAATGCAGGTTCTTGAATATCACTCCTAGGACTGAAAGGAAAGCTTTCTCACCTCCTTCTCCCATCTGGAGCTTTCTAGCACCCTAGGTCACAAGTTTCAGTTTTGGTGTCCTTTGGTCCCCTTTTGCTTACCTGCAAAGGAAGACGTGTGAAACTCGTCTCAGGCCACTAGAACTCGTTGAATATCACTCCTAGGACTCAAAGGAAGGCGTTCTGACCACCTTCTCCCCTTCTTGCACTTTCTGGCGCCTTTGGACCCAAGTTCCAGTTTTGGTCTCTTTTGGTCCCCTTTTGCTTACCGGTAAAGCAAGACGTGCGAAACTTGTCTCAAGCCACCGAAATTCCTTGAATATCATTCCTAGGACTCTAAGGAAAGCTTTCACACCACCTTCTCCCCTTCTGCCACATTCTGGCGCCTTTCGACCCAAGTTCTAATTTTGGTCTCTTTTGGTCCCCTTTTGCTTACCGGCTAAGGAAGACGTGCGAAACTCGCCTCAGGCCACTGAAACTCCTTGAATAATCACTCCTAGGACTCAAAGGAAGGCTTTCTCACCACCTTCTACCCTTCTAGAACTTTCTGGCACCTTAGGACACAAGTTCCAGTTTTGGTCTCTTTTGGTCCCTTTTTGCTTACTGGAAATGGAAGACGTACGAAAGTCGCCTCAGGGCACTGAAACTCCTTGAACATCACTCCTAGGACTCAAACAAAGGCGTTCTGACCACCTTCTCCCGTTCTTGCACTTTCTAGCGCCTTTAGACACAAGTTCCAGTTTTGGTCTCTTTTGGTCCCCTTTTGCTTACCGGCAAAGGAAGACGTGTGAAACTCGTCTCAAGCCACTAAAACTGCTTGAATATAACTCCAATAACTCAAAGAAAGTCTTTCCCACCACCTTCTCCCCTTCTAGCACTCTCCGCCGCCTCTGGACCCAAGTCTAGTTTTGGTCCCTTTTGGTCTCCTTTTGCTTACTGGCAAAGGAAGACGTGCGAAACTCGTCTCAGGTCATTGAAACTCCTTGAATATCACTCCTAGGACTCTAAGGAAGAGTTTCTCACCACCTTCTCCCCTTCTTGCACTTTCTGGCACCTTTGGACCCAAGTCCCAGTTTTGGTCTCTTTTCGTCCCCTTTCTCTTACCGAAAAAGGAAGTTGTGCGAAACGCGTCTTAGGCCACTGAAACTCCTTGAATATCACTCCTAGGATTTAAAGGAAGGCTTTCTCACCCCCTTCTACCCTTATAGAACTTTCTGGCACCTTAGGACACAAGTTCCAGTTTTGGTCTCCTTTGGTCCCATTTTACTTTCCGGCAAAGGAAGATGTGTGAAACTGGTCTCAGGCCACTGAAACTCCTTCAATATCACTCCTAGGCCTCAAAGGAAGGCTTTCTCACCACCTTCTCCCCTTTCTCCACTTTCAGGCGCCTTCGGACCCAAGTTCCAGTTTTGGTTTCTTCTGATCCCTTTTTGCCTACCGGCAAGGCAAGACGTGCGAAACTTGTCTCAGGCCACTGAAACACCTTGAATGTATCTCCAAGAACACAAAAGAAGGCTTTCTCACCACCTTCTCCCCTTCTGGCATTTTCTGGCGCCTTTGGACACAAGTTGTAGTTTTGGTCTCTTTTGGTCCCCTTTTGCTTACCGGCTAAGGAAGACATACGCAACTCGTCTCAGACCACTGAAACTCCTTGAATATCACTCCGAGGACTCAAAGGAAGGCTTTCTCACCACCTTCTCCCCTCTGGCACTTTCTGGGCCTTTGGACCCAAGTTCCAGTTTTGGTCTCTTTTGGTCCCCTTTTGGGAAGACGTGCGAAAGTCATCTCACGCCACTGAAACTGCTTGAATATAACTCTTAGGACTCAAAGGAAGGCTTTGTCACCACCTTCTCCCCTTCTGTCAATTTCTGGCGCCATTGGACCCATGTTCAAGTTTTGGCCTGTTTTGGTCCCCATTTGCTTACCGCAAGGGAAGACGTGCGAAACTAGACTCAGGCCACTGAAACTCTTTGAATATCACTCCTGGGATTTAAAGGAAGGATTTCTCACCACCTTCTCCCCTTCTGGCACTTTTTGGCTCCATTGGACCCAAGTTCTAGTTTTGATCTCTTTTGGTCCCCTTTTGCTTACCGGCAAAGTAATACGTGCGGAACTCATCACAGGGCACTGAATCTCCTTGAATATCACTCCTAGGACTCAAAGGAAGGCTTTGTCACGACCTTTTCCCCTTCTGGCACTTTCAGGCCACTGAAACTCCTTGAGTATCACTCCTAGGACTCAAAGGAAGGCTTTCTTACCACCTTCTCCCCTTCTGGCACTTTTTGGAGCCTTTGGACCCAAGTTCCAGTTTTGGTCTCGTTTGGTCACCTCTTTTGGTCCCTTTTTGCTTATTGGCAAAGGAAGATGCGCGAAACTCATATCAGGCCATTGAAAGTTCTTGAATATCGCTCCTAGGACTCAAAGCAAGGTTTCTCACCACCTTCTCCCCTTTTGGCACTTTCTGGCGCCTTTGGTCCCCTTTTGGTCCCATTTTGCTTACCGGCAAAGGAAGACGTGCGTAACTAGACTCAGGCCAATGCAACTCCTTGAATATAAATCCTAGGACTGAAAGGAAAGCTTTCTCACCACCTTCTCCCATCTGGAACTTTCTAGCACCTTAGGTCACAAGTTTCAGTGTTGGTGTCCTTTGGTCCCCTTTTGCTTACCGGCAAAGGAAGACGTGTGAAACTCGTCTCAGGCCACTAGAACTCGTTGAATATCACTCCTAGGACTCAAAGGAAGGCGTTATGACCACCTTCTCCCCTTCTTGCACTTTCTGGCGCCTTTGGACCCAAGTTCCAGTTTTGGTCTCTTTTGGTCCCCTTTTGCTTACCGGTAAAGCAAGACGTGCGAAACTTGTCTAAACCCGCTCAATCAACTTGAATATCACTCCGAGGACTCAAAAGAAGGCTTTGTCACCACCTTCTCCCCTTCTGCCACTTTCAGGCGCCTTTGGACCCAAGTTCCAGTTTTGGTCTCTCTTGGTCACCTTTCGCTTATCGGCAAAGGAAGATGTGCGAAACTCGTCTGAGGCCACTGAAACTCCTTGAATATCACTCCTAGGACTCAAAGGAAGGCTTTCTCACCACCTTCTCCCCTTCTGGAACTTTCTGGCGCCTAGGGACCCAAGTTCTAGTTTTAATCTCTTTTCGTCCCTTTTTGCTTACCGGTAACGGAAGACGTGCAAAACTCGTCTTAGGCCACTGAAACTCCTTGAATATCACTCCTAGGACTCAAAGGAAGGCTTTCTCACCACTTTCTCCGCTTCTGCCACTTTCTGGCGCCTTTGGACCGAAGTTCCAATTTTGGTATCTTTTCCTCCCCTCTTGCTTAACGGCAAGGGAAGACGTGCAAAACTCGTCTCAAGCCACTGAAACTTCTTGAATATCACTCCTAGGACTCAAAGAAAGGCCTTCTCACCACCTTCTCCCTTTCTGGCACTTTCTGGCGCCTAGGGACCCAAGTTCTAGTTTTGGTCTCTTTTTGTCCCTTTTTGCTTACCGGTAACGGAAGACGTGCAAAACTCGTTTTAGGCCACTGAAACTCCTTGAATATCACTCCTAGGACTCAAAGGAAGGCTTTCTCACCACCTTCTCCTCTTCTTGCACTTTCTGGCGCCAATGAACCCAAGTTCTAGTTTTGGTCTCTTTTGGTCCCCTTTTGCTTATGGGCAAAGGAAGACGTGCGAAACACGGCTCAGGCCAGTGAATCTACTTGAATATCACTCCTAGGACAGAAAGGATGGCTTTGTCACCACCTTCTCCCCTTTTGCAACTTTCTGGCGGCTGGACCCAAGTTCCAATTTTGGTCTCTCTTGGTCACCTTTCGCTTATTGTCAAGGGAAGACGTGCGAAACGCGTCTTAGGCCACTGAAACTCCTTGAATATGACTCCTATGACTCAAAGGAAGGCTTTTTCACCACCTTCTCCCCTTCTGCCACTTTCTGGCGCCTTTGGACCCAAGTTCCAGTTTTTGTCTCTCTTAGTCACCTTTCGCTTATCGGCAAAGGAAGACGTGCGAAACTCGTCTTAGGCCACTGAAACTCCTTGAATATCACTCCTAGGACTCAAGGTAAGTCTTTCTCACCACCTTCTCCTGTTCTGGCATTTTCTTGCGCCTTTGGACCCAAGTGCTAGTTTTGGTCTCTTTTCGTCCCCCTTTCCTTACCGGCTAAGGAAGACGTGTGAAACTCGTCTCAGGCCACTAAAACTCCTTGAATATCTCTCCTAGGACTCAAAGAAAGGCGTTCTGACACCTTTTCCCCTTCTTGCACTTTCTGGCGCCTTTGGACTCAAGTTCCAGTTTTGGTCTCTTTTGGTCCCCTTTTGCTTACAGGCAAAGCAAGACGTGTAAAACTTGTCTCAGGCAACTAAATCTACTTGAATATCACTTCTAGGACAGAAAGGATGGCTTTGTCACCACCTTCTCCCCTTCTGCAACTTTCTGGCGCCTTTGGACCCAAGTTCCAGTTTGGTCTCTCTTGGTCACCTTTCGCTTATCGGCAAAGGAAGATGTGCGAAACTCGTCTGAGGCCACTGAAACTCCTTGAATATCACTCCTAGGACTCAAAGGAAGGCTTTCTCACCACCTTCTCCCCTTCTGGAACTTTCTGGCGCCTAGGGACCCAAGTTCTAGTTTTAATCTCTTTTCGTCCCTTTTTGCTTACCGGTAACGGAAGACGTGCAAAACTCGTCTTAGGCCACTGAAACTTCTTGAATATCACTCCTAGGACTCAAAGGAAGGCTTTCTCACCACTTTCTCTGCTTCTGCCACTTTCTGGCGCCTTTGGACCGAAGTTCCAATTTTGGTATCTTTTCCTCCCCTCTTGCTTAACGGCAAGGGAAGACGTGCAAAACTCGTCTCAAGCCACTGAAACTTCTTGAATATCACTCCTAGGACTCAAAGAAAGGCCTTCTCACCACCTTCTCCCTTTCTGGAACTTTCTGGCGCCTAGGGACCCAAGTTCTAGTTTTGGTCTCTTTTTGTCCCTTTTTGCTTACCGGTAACGGAAGACGTGCAAAACTCGTTTTAGGCCACTGAAACTCCTTGAATATCACTCCTAGGACTCGAAGGAAGGCTTTCTCACCACCTTCTCCTCTTCTTGCACTTTCTGGCGCCAATGAACCCAAGTTCTAGTTTTGGTCTCTTTTGGTCCCCTTTTGCTTATGGGCAAAGGAAGACGTGCGAAACACGGCACAGGCCAGTGAATCTACTTGAATATCACTCCTAGGACAGAAAGGATGGCTTTGTCACCACCTTCTCCCCTTTTGCAACTTTCTGGCGGCTGGACCCAAGTTCCAATTTTGGTCTCTCTTGGTCACCTTTCGCTTATTGTCAAGGGAAGACGTGCGAAACTCGTCTTAGGCCACTGAAACTCCTTGAATATGACTCCTATGACTCAAAGGAAGGCTTTTTCACCACCTTCTCCCCTTCTGCCACTTTCTGGCGCCTTTGGACCCAAGTTCCAGTTTTTGTCTCTCTTAGTCACCTTTCGCTTATCGGCAAAGGAAGACGTGCGAAACTCGTCTTAGGCCACTGAAACTCCTTGAATATCACTCCTAGGACTCAAGGTAAGTCTTTCTCACCACCTTCTCCTGTTCTGGCATTTTCTTGCGCCTTTGGACCCAAGTGCTAGTTTTGGTCTCTTTTCGTCCCCCTTTCCTTACCGGCTAAGGAAGACGTGTGAAACTCGTCTCAGGCCACTAAAACTCCTTGAATATCTCTCCTAGGACTCAAAGAAAGGCGTTCTGACACCTTTTCCCCTTCTTGCACTTTCTGGCGCCTTTGGACTCAAGTTCCAGTTTTGGTCTCTTTTGGTCCCCTTTTGCTTACAGGCAAAGCAAGACGTGTAAAACTTGTCTCAGGCAACTAAATCTACTTGAATATCACTTCTAGGACAGAAAGGATGGCTTTGTCACCACCTTCTCCCCTTCTGCAACTTTCTGGCGCCTTTGGACCCAAGTTCCAGTTTGGTCTCTCTTGGTCACCTTTCGCTTATCGGCAAAGGAAGATGTGCGAAACTCGTCTGAGGCCACTGAAACTCCTTGAATATCACTCCTAGGACTCAAAGGAAGGCTTTCTCACCACCTTCTCCCCTTCTGGAACTTTCTGGCGCCTAGGGACCCAAGTTCTAGTTTTAATCTCTTTTCGTCCCTTTTTGCTTACCGGTAACGGAAGACGTGCAAAACTCGTCTTAGGCCACTGAAACTCCTTGAATATCACTCCTAGGACTCAAAGGAAGGCTTTCTCACCACTTTCTCCGCTTCTGCCACTTTCTGGCGCCTTTGGACCGAAGTTCCAATTTTGGTATCTTTTCCTCTCCTCTTGCTTAACGGCAAGGGAAGACGTGCAAAACTCGTCTCAAGCCACTGAAACTTCTTGAATATCACTCCTAGGACTCAAAGAAAGGCCTTCTCACCACCTTCTCCCTTTCTGGCACTTTCTGGCGCCTAGGGACCCAAGTTCTAGTTTTGGTCTCTTTTTGTCCCTTTTTGCTTACCGGTAACGGAAGACGTGCAAAACTCGTTTTAGGCCACTGAAACTCCTTGAATATCACTCCTAGGACTCAAAGGAAGGCTTTCTCACCACCTTCTCCTCTTCTTGCACTTTCTGGCGCCAATGAACCCAAGTTCTAGTTTTGGTCTCTTTTGGTCCCCTTTTGCTTATGGGCAAAGGAAGACGTGCGAAACACGGCTCAGGCCAGTGAATCTACTTGAATATCACTCCTAGGACGAAAGGATGGCTTTGTCACCACCTTCTCCCCTTTTGCAACTTTACGGCGGCTGGACCCAAGTTCCAATTTTGGTCTCTCTTGGTCACCTTTCGCTTATTGTCAAGGGAAGACGTGCGAAACGCGTCTTAGGCCACTTTGAAACTCCTTGAATATGACTCCTATGACTCAAAGGAAGGCTTTTTCACCACCTTCTCCCCTTCTGCCACTTTCTGGCGCCTTTGGACCCAAGTTCCAGTTTTTGTCTCTCTTAGTCACCTTTCGCTTATCGGCAAAGGAAGACGTGCGAAACTCGTCTTAGGCCACTGAAACTCCTTGAATATCACTCCTAGGACTCAAGGTAAGTCTTTCTCACCACCTTCTCTCTGTTCTGGCATTTTCTTGCGCCTTTGGACCCAAGTGCTAGTTTTGGTCTCTTTTCGTCCCCCTTTCCTTACCGGCTAAGGAAGACGTGTGAAACTCGTCTCAGGCCACTAAAACTCCTTGAATATCTCTCCTAGGACTCAAAGAAAGGCGTTCTGACACCTTTTCCCCTTCTTGCACTTTCTGGCGCCTTTGGACTCAAGTTCCGATTTTGGTCTCTTTTGGTCCCCTTTTGCTTACGAGGCAAAGCAAGACGTGTAAAACTTGTCTCGGGCAACTAAATCTACTTGAATATCACTTCTAGGACAGAAAGGATGGCTTTGTCACCACCTTCTCCCCTTACGCAACTTTACGGCGCCTTTGGACCCAAGTTCCGGTTTGGTCTCTCTTGGTCACCTTTCGCTTATCGGCAAAGGAAGATGTGCGAAACTCGTGCGAGAACCACTTTGAAACTCCTTGAATATCACTCCTAGGACTCAAAGGAAGGCTTTCTCACCACCTTCTCTCCTTACGGAACTTTAAGGCGCCTAGGGACCCAAGTTCTAGTTTTAATCTCTTTTCGTCCCTTTTTGCTTACCGTGTAACGGAAGACGTGCAAAACTCGTCTTAGGCCACTGAAACTCCTTGAATATCACTCCTAGGACTCAAAGGAAGGCTTTCTCACCACTTTCTCCGCTTACGCCACTTTACGGCGCCTTTGGACCGAAGTTCCAATTTTGGTATCTTTTCCTCCCCTCTTGCTTAACGGCAAGGGAAGACGTGCAAAACTCGTCTCAAGCCCTGAAACTTCTTGAATATCACTCCTAGGACTCAAAGAAAGGCCTTCTCACCACCTTCTCCCTTTACGGCACTTTACGGCGCCTAGGGACCCAAGTTCTAGTTTTGGTCTCTTTTTGTCCCTTTTTGCTTACCGTAACGGAAGACGTGCAAAACTCGTTTTAGGCCATGAAACTCCTTGAATATCACTCCTAGGACTCAAAGGAAGGCTTTCTCACCACCTTCTCCTCTTCTTGCACTTTAGCGCCAATGAACCCAAGTTCTAGTTTTGGTCTCTTTTGGTCCCCTTTTGCTTATGGGCAAAGGAAGACGCGCGAAACACGGCACAGGCCAGTGAATCTACTTGAATATCACTCCTAGGACAGAAAGGATGGCTTTGTCACCACCTTCTCCCCTTTTGCAACTTTCTGGCGGCTGGACCCAAGTTCCAATTTTGGTCTCTCTTGGTCACCTTTCGCTTATTGTCAAGGGAAGACGTGCGAAACTCGTCTTAGGCCACTGAAACTCCTTGAATATGACTCCTATGACTCAAAGGAAGGCTTTTTCACCACCTTCTCCCCTTCTGCCACTTTCTGGCGCCTTTGGACCCAAGTTCCAGTTTTTGTCTCTCTTAGTCACCTTTCGCTTATCGGCAAAGGAAGACGTGCGAAACTCGTCTTAGGCCACTGAAACTCCTTGAATATCACTCCTAGGACTCAAGGTAAGTCTTTCTCACCACCTTCTCCTGTTCTGGCATTTTCTTGCGCCTTTGGACCCAAGTGCTAGTTTTGGTCTCTTTTCGTCCCCCTTTCCTTACCGGCTAAGGAAGACGTGTGAAACTCGTCTCAGGCCACTAAAACTCCTTGAATATCTCTCCTAGGACTCAAAGAAAGGCGTTCTGACACCTTTTCCCCTTCTTGCACTTTCTGGCGCCTTTGGACTCAAGTTCCAGTTTTGGTCTCTTTTGGTCCCCTTTTGCTTACAGGCAAAGCAAGACGTGTAAAACTTGTCTCAGGCAACTAAATCTACTTGAATATCACTTCTAGGACAGAAAGGATGGCTTTGTCACCACCTTCTCCCCTTCTGCAACTTTCTGGCGCCTTTGGACCCAAGTTCCAGTTTGGTCTCTCTTGGTCACCTTTCGCTTATCGGCAAAGGAAGATGTGCGAAACTCGTCTGAGGCCACTGAAACTCCTTGAATATCACTCCTAGGACTCAAAGGAAGGCTTTCTCACCACCTTCTCCCCTTACGGAACTTTACGGCGCCTAGGGACCCAAGTTCTAGTTTTAATCTCTTTTCGTCCCTTTTTGCTTACCGTGTAACGGAAGACGTGCAAAACTTCGTCTTAGGCCACTTTGAAACTCCTTGAATATCACTCCTAGGACTCAAAGGAAGGCTTTCTCACCACTTTCTCCGCAGCAGCACCATACTTGCGACATAGCCACGAACTTCCAATTTTGGTATCTTTTCCTCCCCTCTTGCTTAACGGCAAGGGAAGACGTGCAAAACTCGTCTCAAGCCACTGAAACTTCTTGAATATCACTCCTAGGACTCAAAGAAAGGCCTTCTCACCACCTTCTCCCTTTCTGGCACTTTCTGGCGCCTAGGGACCCAAGTTCTAGTTTTGGTCTCTTTTTGTCCCTTTTTGCTTACCGGTAACGGAAGACGTGCAAAACTCGTTTTAGGCCACTGAAACTCCTTGAATATCACTCCTAGGACTCAAAGGAAGGCTTTCTCACCACCTTCTCCTCTTCTTGCACTTTCTGGCGCCAATGAACCCAAGTTCTAGTTTTGGTCTCTTTTGGTCCCCTTTTGCTTATGGGCAAAGGAAGACGCGCGAAACACGGCACAGGCCAGTGAATCTACTTGAATATCACTCCTAGGACAGAAAGGATGGCTTTGTCACCACCTTCTCCCCTTTTGCAACTTTCTGGCGGCTGGACCCAAGTTCCAATTTTGGTCTCTCTTGGTCACCTTTCGCTTATTGTCAAGGGAAGACGTGCGAAACTCGTCTTAGGCCACTGAAACTCCTTGAATATGACTCCTATGACTCAAAGGAAGGCTTTCTCACCACCTTCTCCCCTTCTGCCACTTTCTGGCGCCTTTGGACCCAAGTTCCAGTTTTTGTCTCTCTTAGTCACCTTTCGCTTATCGGCAAAGGAAGACGTGCGAAACTCGTCTTAGGCCACTGAAACTCCTTGAATATCACTCCTAGGACTCAAGGTAAGTCTTTCTCACCACCTTCTCCTGTTCTGGCATTTTCTTGCGCCTTTGGACCCAAGTGCTAGTTTTGGTCTCTTTTCGTCCCCCCCTTTCCTTGCCGGCTAAGGAAGACGTGTGAAACTTCGTCTCAGGCCACTAAAACTCCTTGAATATCTCTCCTAGGACTCAAAGAAAGGCGTTCTGACACCTTTTCCCCTTCTTGCACTTTCTGGCGCCTTTGGACTCAAGTTCCAGTTTTGGTCTCTTTTGGTCCCCTTTTGCTTACAGGCAAAGCAAGACGTGTAAAACTTGTCTCAGGCAACTAAATCTACTTGAATATCACTTCTAGGACAGAAAGGATGGCTTTGTCACCACCTTCTCCCCTTCTGCAACTTTCTGGCGCCTTTGGACCCAAGTTCCAGTTTGGTCTCTCTTGGTCACCTTTCGCTTATCGGCAAAGGAAGATGTGCGAAACTCGTCTGAGGCCACTGAAACTCCTTGAATATCACTCCTAGGACTCAAAGGAAGGCTTTCTCACCACCTTCTCCCCTTCTGGGACTTTCTGGCGCCTAGGGACCCAAGTTCTAGTTTTAATCTCTTTTCGTCCCTTTTTGCTTCCCGGTAACGGAAGACGTGCAAAACTCGTCTTAGGCCACTGAAACTCCTTGAATATCACTCCTAGGGCTCAAAGGAAGGCTTTCTCGCCACTTTCTCCGCTTCTGCCACTTTCTGGCGCCTTTGGACCGAAGTTCCAATTTTGGTATCTTTTCCTCCCCTCTTGCTTAACGGCAAGGGAAGACGTGCAAAACTCGTCTCAAGCCACTGAAACTTCTTGAATATCACTCCTAGGACTCAAAGAAAGGCCTTCTCACCACCTTCTCCCTTTCTGGCACTTTCTGGCGCCTAGGGACCCAAGTTCTAGTTTTGGTCTCTTTTTGTCCCTTTTTGCTTACCGGTAACGGAAGACGTGCAAAACTCGTTTTAGGCCACTGAAACTCCTTGAATATCACTCCTAGGACTCAAAGGAAGGCTTTCTCACCACCTTCTCCTCTTCTTGCACTTTCTGGCGCCAATGAACCCAAGTTCTAGTTTTGGTCTCTTTTGGTCCCCTTTTGCTTATGGGCAAAGGAAGACGTGCGAAACACGGCTCAGGCCAGTGAATCTACTTGAATATCACTCCTAGGACAGAAAGGATGGCTTTGTCACCACCTTCTCCCCTTTTGCAACTTTCTGGCGGCTGGACCCAAGTTCCAATTTTGGTCTCTCTTGGTCACCTTTCGCTTATTGTCAAGGGAAGACGTGCGAAACTCGTCTTAGGCCACTGAAACTCCTTGAATATGACTCCTATGACTCAAAGGAAGGCTTTTTCACCACCTTCTCCCCTTCTGCCACTTTAAGGCGCCTTTGGACCCAAGTTCCAGTTTTTGTCTCTCTTAGTCACCTTTCGCTTATCGGCAAAGGAAGACGTGCGAAACTCGTCTTAGGCCACTGAAACTCCTTGAATATCACTCCTAGGACTCAAGGTAAGTCTTTCTCACCACCTTCTCCTGTTCTGGCATTTTCTTGTGCCTTTGGACCCAAGTGCTAGTTTTGGTCTCTTTTCGTCCCCCTTTCCTTACCGGCTAAGGAAGACGTGTGAAACTCGTCTCAGGCCACTAAAACTCCTTGAATATCTCTCCTAGGACTCAAAGAAAGGCGTTCTGACACCTTTTCCCCTTCTTGCACTTTCTGGCGCCTTTGGACTCAAGTTCCAGTTTTGGTCTCTTTTGGTCCCCTTTTGCTTACAGGCAAAGCAAGATGTGTAAAACTTGTCTCAGGCAACTAAATCTACTTGAATATCACTTCTAGGACAGAAAGGATGGCTTTGTCACCACCTTCTCCCCTTACGCAACTTTAAGCGCCTTTGGACCCAAGTTCCAGTTTGGTCTCTCTTGGTCACCTTTCGCTTATCGGCAAAGGAAGATGTGCGAAACTCGTCTGAGGCCACTGAAACTCCTTGAATATCACTCCTAGGACTCAAAGGAAGGCTTTCTCACCACCTTCTCCCCTTTACGGAACTTTACGGCGCCTAGGGACCCAAGTTCTAGTTATAATCTCTTTTCGTCCCTTTTTGCTTACCGTGTAACGGAAGACGTGCAAAACTCGTCTTAGGCCACTTTGAAACTCCTTGAATATCACTCCTAGGACTCAAAGGAAGGCTTTCTCACCACTTTCTCCGCTTCGCCACTTTCTGGCGCCTTTGGACTGAAGTTCCAATTTTGGTATCTTTTCCTCCCCTCTTGCTTAACGGCAAGGGAAGACGTGCAAAACTCGTCTCAAGCCACTGAAACTACTTGAATATCACTCCTAGGACACAAAGAAAGGCCTTCTCACCACCTTCTCCCTTTACGGCACTTTACGGCGCCTAGGGACCCAAGTTCTAGTTTTGGTCTCTTTTTGTCCCTTTTTGCTTACCGTGTAACGGAAGACGTGCAAAACTTCGTTTTAGGCCATTGAAACTCCTTGAATATCACTCCTAGGACTCAAAGGAAGGCTTTCTCACCACCTTCTCCTCTTCTTGCACTTTCTGGCGCCAATGAACCCAAGTTCTAGTTTTGGTCTCTTTTGGTCCCCTTTTGCTTATGGGCAAAGGAAGACGTGCGAAACACGGCTCAGGCCAGTGAATCTACTTGAATATCACTCCTAGGACAGAAAGGATGGCTTTGTCACCACCTTCTCCCCTTTTGCAACTTTCTGGCGGCTGGACCCAAGTTCCAATTTTGGTCTCTCTTGGTCACCTTTCGCTTATTGTCAAGGGAAGACGTGCGAAACTCGTCTTAGGCCACTGAAACTCCTTGAATATGACTCCTATGACTCAAAGGAAGGCTTTTTCACCACCTTCTCCCCTTCTGCCACTTTCTGGCGCCTTTGGACCCAAGTTCCAGTTTTTGTCTCTCTTAGTCACCTTTCGCTTATCGGCAAAGGAAGACGTGCGAAACTCGTCTTAGGCCACTGAAACTCCTTGAATATCACTCCTAGGACTCAAGGTAAGTCTTTCTCACCACCTTCTCCTGTTCTGGCATTTTCTTGCGCCTTTGGACCCAAGTGCTAGTTTTGGTCTCTTTTCGTCCCCCTTTCCTTACCGGCTAAGGAAGACGTGTGAAACTCGTCTCAGGCCACTAAAACTCCTTGAATATCTCTCCTAGGACTCAAAGAAAGGCGTTCTGACACCTTTTCCCCTTCTTGCACTTTCTGGCGCCTTTGGACTCAAGTTCCAGTTTTGGTCTCTTTTGGTCCCCTTTTGCTTACAGGCAAAGCAAGACGTGTAAAACTTGTCTCAGGCAACTAAATCTACTTGAATATCACTTCTAGGACAGAAAGGATGGCTTTGTCACCACCTTCTCCCCTTCTGCAACTTTCTGGCGCCTTTGGACCCAAGTTCCAGTTTGGTCTCTCTTGGTCACCTTTCGCTTATTGCCAAGGGAAGACGTGCGAAACTCGTCTTAGGGCACTGAAACTCCTTGAATATCACATCTAGGACTCAAAGGAAGGCTTTCTCACCACCCTCTCCCCTTCTGCCACTTTCTGGCGCCTTTGGACCCAAGTTCTAGTTTTGGTCTCTTCTGGTCCCCTTTTGCTTACCGGCTAAGGAAGACGTGCAAAATTTGTCTAACGCCACTGAAACTCCTTGAATATCACTCCTAGGACTCAAAGAAAGGCCTTCTCACCACCTTCTCCCTTTCTGGCACTTTCTGGCGCCTAGGGACCGAAGTTCTAGTTTTGTTCTCTTTTCGTCCTTTTTTGCTTACCGGTAACGGAAGACGTGCAAAACTCGTCTTAGGCCACTGAAACTCCTTGAATATCACTCCTAGGACTCAAAGGAAGGCACCACCTTCTCCTCTTCTTGCACTTTCTGGCACCTATGAACCCAAGTTCTAGTTTTGGTCTCTTTTGGTCCCCTTTTGCTTACCGGCTAAGGAAGACGTGCGAAATTTGTCTCACGCCACTGAAACTTCTTGAATATCACTCCTAGGACTCAAAGAAAGGCCTTCTCACCACCTTCTCCCTTTCTGGCACTTTCTGGCGCCTAGGGATCCAAGTTCTAGTTTTAATCTCTTTTTGTCCCTTTTTGCTTACCGGTAACGGAAGACGTGCAAAACTCGTCTTAGGCCACTGAAACTCATTGAATATCACTCCTAGGACTCAAAGGAAGGCTTTCTCACCACCTTCTCCTCTTCTTGCACTTTCTGGCGCCTATGAACCCAAGTTCTAGTTTTGGTCTCTTTTGGTCCCCTTTTGCTTATGGGCAATGGAAGACGTGCGAAACTCGTCTCAGGCCACTGAATCTACTTGAATATCACTTCTAGGACAGAAAGGATGGCTTTGTCACCACCTTCTCCCCTTCTGCAACTTTCTGGCGCCTTTGGACCCAAGTTCCAGTTTTGGTCTCTCTTGGTCACCTTTCGCTTATTGCCAAGGGAAGACGTGCGAAACTCGTCTTAGGGCACTGAAACTCCTTGAATAATACATCTAGGACTCAAAGGAAGGCTTTCTCACTACCTTCTCCCCTTCTGCCACTTTCTGGCGCCTTTGGACCCAAGTTCTAGTTTTGGTCTCTTTTGGTCCCCTTTTGCTTACCGGCTAAGGAAGACGTACGCAACTCATCTCAGACCACTGAAACTCCTTGAATATCACTCCTAGGACTCAAAGGAAGGCTTTCTCACCACCTTCTCCCCTCTGGCACTTTCTGGGCCTTTGGACCCAAGTTCCAGTTTTGGTCTCTTTTGGTCCCCTTTTGGGAAAACGTGCGAAAGTCATCTCACGCCACTGAAACTGCTTGTATATAACTCTTAGGACTCAAAGGAAGGCTTTCTCACCACCTTCTCCCCTTCTGTCACTTTCTGGCACCATTGGACCCATGTTCAAGTTTTGGCCTGTTTTGGTCCCCATTTGCTTACCGCAAGGGAAGACGTGCGAAACTAGACTCAGGCCACTGAAACACTTTGAATATCACTCCTAGGATTTAAAGGAAGGATTTCTCACCACCTTCTCCCCTTCTGGCACTTTTTGGCTCCATTGGACCCAAGTTCTAGTTTTGATCTCTTTTGGTCCCCTTTTGCTTACCGGCAAAGGAATACGTGTGGAACTCATCACAGGGCACTGAATCTCCTTGAATATCACTCCTAGGACTCAAAGGAAGGCTTTGTCACGACTTTATCCCCTTCTGGCACTTTCTGGCGCCTTTGAACCCAAGTTCTAGTTTTGGTCTCTTTTGGTCCCTTTTTGCTTACTGGCAAAGGAAGATGCGCGACACTCATCTCAGCCCATTGAAACATATCACTCCTAGGACTCAAAGAAGGCCTTCTTGACCACCTTTTCCCCTTCTAGCACTTTTTGGTGCCTTTGGACCCAAGTTCTAGTTTTAGTCTCTTTTGGTCCCTTTTTCCTTACCGACAAAGGAAGACGTGCAAAAGTTGTCTTAGGCCACTGAAACTCCTTGAATATCACTCCTAGGACTCAAAGGGAGGCTTTGTCACCACCTTCTCCCCTTCTTGCACTTTCAGGCGTCTTTGGACCCAAGTTCCAGTTTTGGTTTCTTTTGATCCCTTTTTGCTTACCGGCAAGGCAAGACGTGCGAAACATATCTCAGGCCACTGAAACTCCTTGAGTATCACTCCTAGGACTCAAAGGAAGGCTTTCTTACCACCTTCTCCCCTTCTGGCACTTTTTGGAGCCTTTGGACCCAAGTTCCAGTTTTGGTCTCGTTTGGTCACCTCTTTTGGTCCCTTTTTGCTTACTGGCAAAGGAAGATGCGCGAAACTCATATCAGGCCATTGAAAGTTCTTGAATATCGCTCCTAGGACTCAAAGCAAGGTTTCTCACCACCTTCTCCCCTTTTGGCACTTTCTGGCGCCTTTGGTCCCCTTTTGGTCCCATTTTGCTTACCGGCAAAGGAAGACGTGCATAACTAGACTCAGGCCAATGCAACTCCTTGAATATAAATCCTAGGACTGAAAGGAAAGCTTTCTCACCACCTTCTCCCATCTGGAACTTTCTAGCACCTTAGGTCACAAGTTTCAGTTTTGGTGTCCTTTGGTCCCCTTTTGCTTACCGGCAAAAGAAGACGTGTGAAACTCGTCTCAGGCCACTAGAACTCGTTGAATATCACTCCTAGGACTCAAAGGAAGGCGTTATGACCACCTTCTCCCCTTCTTGCACTTTCTGGCGCCTTTGGACCCAAGTTCCAGTTTTGGTCTCTTTTGGTCCCCTTTTGCTTACCGGTAAAGCAAGACGTGCGAAACTTGTCTAAACCCGCTCAATCCACTTGAATATCACTCCTAGGACTCAAAAGAAGGCTTTGTCACCACCTTCTCCCCTTCTGCCACTTTCAGGCGCCTTTGGACCCAAGTTCCAGTTTTGGTCTCTCTTGGTCACCTTTCGCTTATCGACAAAGGAAGATGTGCGAAACTCGTCTGAGGCCACTGAAACTCCTTGAATATCACTCCTAGGACTCAAAGGAAGGCTTTCTCACCACCTTCTCCCTTTCTGGCACTTTCTGGCGCCTAGGGACCCAAGTTCTAGTTTTGGTCTCTTTTCATCCCTTTTTGCTTCCCGGTAACGGAAGACGTGCAAAACTCGTTTTAGGCCACTGAAACTCCTTGAATATCACTCCTAGGACTCAAAGGAAGGCTTTCTCACCACCTTCTCCCTTTCTGGCACTTTCTGGCGCCTAGGGACCCAAGTTCTAGTTTTGGTCTCTTTTCATCCCCTTTTGCTTCCCGGTAACGGAAGACGTGCAAAACTCGTTTTAGGCCACTGAAACTCCTTGAATATCACTCCTAGGACTCAAAGGAAGGCTTTCTCACCACCTTCTCCTCTTCTTGCACTTTCTGGCGCCTATGAACCCAAGTTCTAGTTTTGGTCTCTTTTGGTCCCCTTTTGCTTATGGGCAAAGGAAGACGTGCGAAACTCGTCTCAGGCCAGTGAATCTACTTGAATATCACTCCTAGGACAGAAAGGATGGCTTTGTCACCACCTTCTCCCCTTTTCCAACTTTCTGGCGGCTTTGGACCCAAGTTCCAATTTCGGTCTCTCTTGGTCACCTTTCGCTTATTGTCAAGGGAAGACGTGCGAAACTCGTCTTAGGCCACTGAAACTCCTTGAATATGACTCCTAGGACTCAAAGGAAGGCTTTTTCACCACCTTCTCCCCTTCTGCCACTTTCTGGCACCTTTGGACCCAAGTTCCAGTTTTTGTCTCTCTTAGTCACCTTTCGCTTATCGGCAAAGGAAGACGTGCGAAACTCGTCTTAGGCCACTGAAACTCCTTGAATATCACTCCTAGGACTCAAGGTAAGTCTTTCTCACCACCTTCTCCTGTTCTGGCATTTGCTTGCGCCTTTGGACCCAAGTTCTAGTTTTGGTCTCTTTTCGTCCCCTTTTCCTTACCTGCTAAGGAAGACGTGTGAAACTCGTCTCAGGCCACTAAAACTCCTTGAATATCTCTCCTAGGACTCAAAGAAAGGCGTTCTGACACCTTTTTCCCTTGCACTTTCTGGCGCCTTTGGACTCAAGTTCCAGTTTTGGTCTCTTTTGGTCCCCTTTTGCTTACAGGCAAAGCAAGACGTGTAAAACTTGTCTCAGGCAACTGAATCTACTTGAATATCACTTCTAGGACAGAAAGGATGGCTTTGTCACCACCTTCTCCCCTTCTGCAACTTTCTGGCGCCTTTGGACCCAAGTTCCAGTTTTGGTCTCTCTTGGTCACCTTTCGCTTATTGCCAAGGGAAGACGTGCGAAACTCGTCTTAGGGAACTGAAAATCCTTGAATATCATATCTAGGACTCAAAGGAAGGCTTTCTCACCACCCTCTCCCTTTCTGCCACTTTCTGGCGCCTTTGGACCCAAGTTCTAGTTTTGGTCTCTTTTGGTCCCCTTTTGCTTACCGGCTAAGGAAGACGTGCAAAATTTGTCTCACGCCACTGAAACTTCTCAAATATCACTCCTAGGACTCAAAGAAAGGCCTTCTCACAACCTTTTCCCTTTCTGGCACTTTCTGGCGCCTAGGGACCGAAGTTCTAGTTTTGTTCTCTTTTTGTCCCTTTTTGCTTACCGGTAACGGAAGACGTGCAAAACTCGTCTTAGGCCACTGAAACTCCTTGAATATCACTCTTAGGACTCAAAGGAAGGCTTTCTCACCACCTTCTCCCCTTCTGCCACTTTCTGGCGCCTTTGGACCCAAGTTCTAGTTTTGGTCTCTTTTGGTCCCCTTTTGCTTACCGGCTAAGGAAGACGTGCGAAATTTGTCTCACGCCACTGAAACTTCTTGAATATCACTCCTAGGACTCAAAGAAAGGCTTTCTCACCACCTTCTCCCTTTCTGGCACTTTCTGGCGCCTAGGGATCCAAGTTCTAGTTTTAATCTCTTTTTGTCCCTTTTTGCTTACCGGTAACGGAAGACGTGCAAAACTCGTCTTAGGCCACTGAAACTCATTGAATATCACTCCTAGGACTCAAAGGAAGGCTTTCTCACCACCTTCTCCTCTTCTTGCACTTTCTGGCGCCTATGAACCCAAGTTCTAGTTTTGGTCTCTTTTGGTCCCCTTTTGCTTATGGGCATAGGAAGACGTGCGAAACTCTTCTCAGGCCAGTGAATCTACTTGAATATCACTCCTAGGATAGAAAGGATGGCTTTGTCACCACCTTCTCCCCTTCTGCAACTTTCTGGCGCCTTTGGACCCAAGTTCCAGTTTTGGTCTCTCTTGGTCACCTTTCGCTTATTGCCAAGGGAAGACGTGCGAAACTCGTCTTAGGGAACTGAAAATCCTTGAATATCATATCTAGGACTCAAAGGAAGGCTTTCTCACCACCCTCTCCCTTTCTGCCACTTTCTGGCGCCTTTGGACCCAAGTTCTAGTTTTGGTCTCTTTTGGTCCCCTTTTGCTTACCGGCTAAGGAAGACGTGCAAAATTTGTCTCACGCCACTGAAACTTCTCAAATATCACTCCTAGGACTCAAAGAAAGGCCTTCTCACAACCTTTTCCCTTTCTGGCACTTTAAGGCGCCTAGGGACCGAAGTTCTAGTTTTGTTCACTTTTTGTCCCTTTTTGCTTACCGTGTAACGGAAGACGTGCAAAACTCGTCTTGAGCCACTGAAACTCCTTGAATATCACTCTTAGGACTCAAAGGAAGGCTTTCTCACCACCTTCTCCCCTTCTGCCACTTTCTGGCGCCTTTGGACCCAAGTTCTAGTTTTGGTCTCTTTTGGTCCCCTTTTGCTTACCGGCTAAGGAAGACGTGCGAAATTTGTCTCACGCCACTGAAACTTCTTGAATATCACTCCTAGGACTCAAAGAAAGGCCTTCTCACCACCTTCTCCCTTTCTGGCACTTTCTGGCGCCTAGGGATCCAAGTTCTAGTTTTAATCACTTTTTGTCCCTTTTTGCTTACCGGTAACGGAAGACGTGCAAAACTCGTCTTAGGCCACTGAAACTCATTGAATATCACTCCTAGGACTCAAAGGAAGGCTTTCTCACCACCTTCTCCTCTTCTTGCACTTTCTGGCGCCTATGAACCCAAGTTCTAGTTTTGGTCTCTTTTGGTCCCCTTTTGCTTATGGGCATAGGAAGACGTGCGAAACTCGTCTCAGGCCAGTGAATCTACTTGAATATCACTCCTAGGATAGAAAGGATGGCTTTGTCACCACCTTCTCCCCTTCTGCAACTTTCTGGCGCCTTTGGACCCAAGTTCCAGTTTTGGTCTCTCTTGGTCACCTTTCGCTTATTGCCAAGGGAAGACGTGCGAAACTCGTCTTAGGCCACTGAAACTCCTTGAATATCACTCCTAGGACTCAAAGGAAGGCTTTCTCACCACCTTCTCCCCTTCTGCCACTTTCTGGCGCCTTTGGACCCAAGTTCTAGTTTTGGTCCCTTTTGGTCCCCTTTTGCTTACCGGCTAAGGAAGACGTGCGAAATTTGTCTCACGCCATGAAACTTCTTGAATATCACTCCTAGGACTCAAAGAAAGGCCTTCTCACCACCTTCTCCCTTTACGGCACTTTACGGCGCCTAGGGACCCAAGTTCTAGTTTTAATCTCTTTTCGTCCCTTTTTGCTTACCGGTAACGGAAGACGTGCAAAACTCGTCTTAGGCCACTGAAACTCCTTGAATATCACTCCTAGGACTCAAAGGAAGGCTTTCTCACCACTTTCTCCGCTTTTGCCACTTTCTGGCGCCTTTGGACCGAAGTTTTAATTTTGGTATCTTTTCCTCCCCTCTTGCTTAACGGCAAGGGAAGACGTGCAAAACTCGTCTCAAGCCACTGAAACTTCTTGAATATCACTCCTAGGACTCAAAGAAAGGCCTTCTCACCACCTTCTCCCTTTCTGGCACTTTTTGGCGCCTAGGGACCCAAGTTCTAGTTTTGGTCTCTTTTCGTCCCTTTTTGCTTACCGGTAACGGAAGACATGCAAAACTCATTTTAGGCCACTGAAACTCCTTGAATATCACTTCTAGGACTCAAAGGAAGGCTTTCTCACCACCTTCTCCTTTTCTTGCACCTTCTGGCGCCTATGAACCCAAGTTCTAGTTTTGGTCTCTTTTGGTCCCCTTTTGCTTATGGGCAAAGGAAGACGTGCGAAACTCGTCTCAGGCCAGTGAATCTACTTGAATATCACTCCTAGGATAGAAAGGATGGCTTTGTCACCACCTTCTCCCCTTCTGCAACTTTCTGGCGCCTTTGGACCCAAGTTCCAGTTTTGGTCTCTCTTGGTCACCTTTCGCTTATTGCCAAGGGAAGACGTGCGAAACTTGTCTTAGGGCACTGAAACTCCTTGAATATCACATCTAGGACTCAAAGGAAGGCTTTCTCACCACCTTCTCCCCTTCTGCCACTTTCTGGCGCCTTTGGACCCAAGTTCTAGTTTTGGTCTCTTTTGGTCTCCTTTTGCTTACCGGCTAAGGAAGACGTGCGAAATTTGTCTCACGCCACTGAAACTTCTTGAATATCACTCCTAGGACTCAAAGAAAGGCCTTCTCACCACCTTCTCCCTTTCTGGCACTTTCTGGCGCCTAGGGACCCAAGTTCTAGTTTTAATCTCTTTTCGTCCCTTTTTGCTTACCGGTAACGGAAGACGTGCAAAACTCGTCTTAGGCCACTGAAACTCCTTGAATATCACTCCTAGGACTCAAAGGAAGGCTTTCTCACCACTTTCTCCGCTTTTGCCAATTTTTGGCGCCTTTGGACCGAAGTTTTAATTTTGGTATCTTTTCCTCCCCTCTTGCTTAACGGCAAGGGAAGACGTGCAAAACTCGTCTCAAGCCACTGAAACTTCTTGAATATCACTCCTAGGACTCAAAGAAAGGCCTTCTCACCACCTTCTCCCTTTCTGGCACTTTTTGGCGCCTAGGGACCCAAGTTCTAGTTTTGGTCTCTTTTCGTCCCTTTTTGCTTACCGGTAACGGAAGACGTGCAAAACTCATTTTAGGCCACTGAAACTCCTTGAATATCACTCCTAGGACTCAAAGGAAGGCTTTCTCACCACCTTCTCCTTTTCTTGCACTTTCTGGCGCCTATGAACCCAAGTTCTAGTTTTGGTCTCTTTTGGTCCCCTTTTGCTTATGGGCATAGGAAGACGTGCGAAACTCGTCTCAGGCCAGTGAATCTACTTGAATATCACTCCTAGGATAGAAAGGATGGCTTTGTCACCACCTTCTCCCCTTCTGCAACTTTCTGGCGCCTTTGGACCCAAGTTCCAGTTTTGGTCTCTCTTGGTCACCTTTCGCTTATTGCCAAGGGAAGACGTGCGAAACTCGTCTTAGGCCACTGAAACTCCTTGAATATCACTCCTAGGACTCAAAGGAAGGCTTTCTCACCACCTTCTCCGCTTACGCCACTTTTCGGCGCCTTTGGACCCAAGTTCTAGTTTTGGTCCCTTTTGGTCCCCTTTTGCTTCTGGCGAAGGAAAGACGTGCGAAATTTGTCTCACGCCACTTTGAAACTTCTTGAATATCACTCCTAGGACTCAAAGAAAGGCCTTCTCACCACCTTCTCCCTTTACGGCACTTTACGGCGCCTAGGGACCCAAGTTCTAGTTTTAATCTCTTTTCGTCCCTTTTTGCTTACCGGTAACGGAAGACGTGCAAAACTTCGTCTTAGGCCACTGAAACTCCTTGAATATCACTCCTAGGACTCAAAGGAAGGCTTTCTCACCACGTTGTCCGCTTCTGCCACTTTACGGCGCCTTTGGACCGAAGTTTTAATTTTGGTATCTTTTCCTCCCTCTTGCTTAACGGCAAGGGAAGACGTGCAAAACTCGTCTCAAGCCACTTGAAACTTCTTGAATATCACTCCTAGGATAGAAAGGATGGCTTTGTCACCACCTTCTCCCCTTACGCAACTTTCGGGCGCCTTTGGACCCAAGTTCCGGTTTGGTCTCTCTTGGTCACCTTTCGCTTATTGCCAAGGGAAGACGTGCGAAACTCGTCTTAGGCCACTGAAACTCCTTGAATATGACTCCTAGGACTCAAAGGAAGGCTTTTTCACCACCTTCTCCCCTTACGCAACTTTACGGCGCCTTTGGACCCAAGTTCCGGTTTGGTCTCTCTTGGTCACCTTTCGCTTATTGTCAAGGGAAGACGTGCGAAACTCGTCTTAGGCCCTTTGAAACTCCTTGAATATGACTCGTAGGACTCAAAGGAAGGCTTTTTCACCACCTTCTCCCCTTACGCAACTTTACGGCGCCTTTGGACCCAAGTTCCGGTTTTGGTCTCTCTTGGTCACCTTTCGCTTATTGTCGAGGAAGACGTGCGATACTCGTCTTAGGCCACTGAAACTCCTTGAATATGACTCCTAGGACTCAAAGGAAGGCTTTTTCACCACCTTCTCCCCTTCTGCCACTTTCTGGCGCCTTTGGACCCAAGTTCCAGTTTTTGTCTCTCTTAGTCACCTTTCGCTTATCGGCAAAGGAAGACGTGCGAAACTCGTCTTAGGCCGGTGAAACTCCTTGAATATCACTCCTAGGACTCAAGGTAAGTCTTTCTCACCACCTTCTCTGTTACGGCATTTTCTTGCGCCTTTGGACCCATGTTCTAGTTTTGGTCTCTTTTCGTCCCCTTTTCCTTACCGGCTAAGGAAGACGTGTGAAACTCGTCTCAGGCCACTAAAACTCCTTGAATATCTCTCCTAGGACTCAAAGAAAGGCGTTCTGACACCTTTTCCCCTTCTTGCACTTTCTGGCGCCTTTGGACTCAAGTTCCAGTTTTGGTCTCTTTTGGTCCCCTTTTGCTTACCGGCTAAGGAAGACGTGTAAAATTTGTCTCACGCCACTGAAACTTCTTGAATATCACTCCTAGGACTCAAAGAAAGGCCTTCTCACCACCTTCTCCCTTTCTGGCACTTTCTGGCGCCTAGGGACCGAAGTTATAGTTTTGTTCTCTTTTCGTCCCTTTTTGCTTACCGGTAACGGAAGACGTGCAAAACTCGTCTTAGGCCACTGAAACTCCTTGAATATCACTCCTAGGACTCAAAGGAAGGCTTTTTCACCACCTTCTCCCCTTCTGCAACTTTCTGGCGCCTTTGGACCCAAGTTCCAGTTTTGGTCTCTCTTGGTCACCTTTCGCTTATTGTCGAGGAGAAGACGTGCGAAACTCGTCTTAGGCCACTGAAACTCCTTGAATATGACTCGTAGGACTCAAAGGAAGGCTTTTTCACCACCTTCTCCCCTTCTGCAACTTTCTGGCGCCTTTGGACCCAAGTTCCAGTTTTGGTCTCTCTTGGTCACCTTTCGCTTATTGTCAAGGGAAGACGTGCGATACTCGTCTTAGGCCACTGAAACTCCTTGAATATGACTCCTAGGACTCAAAGGAAGGCTTTTTCACCACCTTCTCCCCTTCTGCCACTTTCTGGCGCCTTTGGACCCAAGTTCCAGTTTTTGTCTCTCTTAGTCACCTTTCGCTTATCGGCAAAGGAAGACGTGCGAAACTCGTCTTAGGCCAGTGAAACTCCTTGAATATCACTCCTAGGACTCAAGGTAAGTCTTTCTCACCACCTTCTCCTGTTCTGGCATTTTCTTGCGCCTTTGGACCCATGTTCTAGTTTTGGTCTCTTTTCGTCCCCTTTTCCTTACCGGCTAAGGAAGACGTGTGAAACTCGTCTCAGGCCACTAAAACTCCTTGAATATCTCTCCTAGGACTCAAAGAAAGGCGTTCTGACACCTTTTCCCCTTCTTGCACTTTCTGGCGCCTTTGGACTCAAGTTCCAGTTTTGGTCTCTTTTGGTCCCCTTTTGCTTACCGGCTAAGGAAGACGTGTAAAATTTGTCTCACGCCACTGAAACTTCTTGAATATCACTCCTAGGACTCAAAGAAAGGCCTTCTCACCACCTTCTCCCTTTCTGGCACTTTCTGGCGCCTAGGGACCGAAGTTATAGTTTTGTTCTCTTTTCGTCCCTTTTTGCTTACCGGTAACGGAAGACGTGCAAAACTCGTCTTAGGCCACTGAAACTCCTTGAATATCACTCCTAGGACTCAAAGGAAGGCTTTCTCACCACCTTCTCCTCTTCTTGCACTTTCTGGCGCCTATGAACCCAAGTTCTAGTTTTGGTCTCTTTTGGTCCCCTTTTGCTTATGGGAAATGGAAAACGTGCGAAACTCGTCTCAGGCCACTGAATCTACTTGAATATCACTTCTAGGACAGAGAGGATGGCTTTGTCACCACCTTCTCCCCTTCTGCAACTTTCTGGCGCCTTTGGACCCAACTTCCAGTTTTGGTCTCTCTTGGTCACCTTTCGCTTATTGCCAAGGGAAGACGTGCGAAACTTCGTCTTAGAACCTTTGAAACTCCTTGAATATCACATCTAGGATTCAAAGGAAGGCTTTCTCACCACCTTCTCCCCTTCTGCCACTTTCTGGCGCCTTTGGACCCATGTTCTAGTTTTGGTCTCTTTTGGTCCCCTTTTGCTTACCGGCTAAGGAAGACGTGCGAAATTTGTCTCACGCCACTGAAACTTCTTGAATATCACTCCTAGGACTCAAAGAAAGGCCTTCTCACCACCTTCTCCCTTTCTGGCACTTTCTGGCGCCTAGGGACCCAAGTTCTAGTTTTAATCTCTTTTCGTCCCTTTTTGCTTACCGGTAACGGAAGACGTGCAAAACTCGTCTTAGGCCACTGAAACTCCTTGAATATCACTCCTAGGACTCAAAGGAAGGCTTTCTCACCACTTTCTCCGCTTTTGCCACTTTCTGGCGCCTTTGGACCGAAGTTTTAATTTTGGTATCTTTTCCTCCCCTCTTGCTTAACGGCAAGGGAAGACGTGCAAAACTCGTCTCAAGCCACTGAAACTTCTTGAATATCACTCCTAGGACTCAAAGAAAGGCCTTCTCACAACCTTTTCCCTTTCTGGCACTTTCTGGCGCCTAGGGACCGAAGTTCTAGTTTTGTTCTCTTTTTGTCCCTTTTTGCTTACCGGTAACGGAAGACGTGCAAAACTCGTCTTAGGCCACTGAAATTCCTTGAATATCACTCTTAGGACTCAAAGGAAGGCTTTCTCACCACCTTCTCCCCTTCTGCCACTTTCTGGCGCCTTTGGACCCAAGTTCTAGTTTTGGTCTCTTTTGGTCCCCTTTTGCTTACCGGCTAAGGAAGACGTGCGAAATTTGTCTCACGCCACTGAAACTTCTTGAATATCACTCCTAGGACTCAAAGAAAGGCCTTCTCACCACCTTCTCCCTTTCTGGCACTTTCTGGCGCCTAGGGATCCAAGTTCTAGTTTTAATCTCTTTTTGTCCCTTTTTGCTTACCGGTAACGGAAGACGTGCAAAACTCGTCTTAGGCCACTGAAACTCATTGAATATCACTCCTAGGACTCAAAGGAAGGCTTTCTCACCACCTTCTCCCCTTCTTGCACTTTAAGCGCCTATGAACCCAAGTTCTAGTTTTGGTCTCTTTTGGTCCCCTTTTGCTTATGGGCATAGGAAGACGTGCGAGAAACTCGTCTCGGGCCGGTGAATCTACTTGAATATCACTCCTAGGATAGAAAGGATGGCTTTGTCACCACCTTCTCCACTTCTGCAACTTTCTGGCGCCTTTGGACCCAAGTTCCAGTTTTGGTCTCTCTTGGTCACCTTTCGCTTATTGCCAAGGGAAGACGTGCGAAACTCGTCTTAGGCCACTGAAACTCCTTGAATATCACTCCTAGGACTCAAAGGAAGGCTTTCTCACCACCTTCTCCCCTTCTGCCACTTTCTGGCGCCTTTGGACCGAAGTTCTAGTTTTGGTCTCTTTTGGTCCCCTTTTGCTTCTGGCTAAGGAAAGACGTGCGAAATTTGTCTCAGGCCACTAAAACTACTTGAATATCACCCCTAGGACTCAAAGAAAGGCCTTCTCACCACCTTCTCCCTTTCTGGCACTTTCTGGCGCCTAGGGACCGGAGTTCTAGTTTTAATCTCTTTTCGTCCCTTTTTGCTTACCGGTAACGGAAGACGTGCAAAACTCGTCTTAGGGCACTGAAACTCCTTGAATATCACATCTAGGACTCAAAGGAAGGCTTTCTCACCACCTTCTCCCCTTCTGCCACTTTCTGGCGCCTTTGGACCTAAGTTCTTGTTTTGGTTTCTTGTGGTCCCCTTTTGCTTACCGGCAAAGGAAGACGTGCGTAACTAGACTCAGGCCACTGAAACTCCTTAAATATCACTCCTAGGACTCAAAGGAAGGCATTCTCACCACCTTCTCCCTTCTGGAACTATCTGCCACCTTAAGACACAACTTCCAGTTTTGGTCTCCTTTGGTTCCCTTTTGCTTACCGGCAAAAGGAAGGCGTGTGAAACTCGTCTCGGGCCACTAAAACTCCTTAAATATCTCTCCTAGGACTCAAAGAAAAGGCGTTACGACCACCCTTCTCCCCTTCTTACACTTTACAGCGCATTTGGACTCAAGTTCCACATTTGGTCTCTTTTGGTCCCCTTACGCTTCTGAGCAAAGCAAGACGTGCGAAACTTGTCTCAGGCCATTGAATCTACTTGGATATCACTCTTAGGACTCAAAGGAAGGCTTTCTCACCACCTTCTCCCCTTCTGGCACTTTCTGGCACCTTTGGACCCAAGTTCCACTTTTGGTCTCTTTTGGTCCCACTTTTGGTTACCGAAAAGGAAGATGTGCGAAACTCATCACGAAGGCCATGAAACTCCTTCAATATCACTCTTAGGACTCAATGGAAAGTTTTCACCACCTTCTCCTCTTACGGCACTTTCTGGCGTCTTTGGGCCCAAGTTCAACTTTTGGTCTCTTTTGGTCCCCCTTTTGGTTACCGGCAAAGGAAGATGTGCGAAACTCATCACAGGCCACTGAAACACCTTGAATATTACACCTAGGACTCAAAGGAAGGCTTTCTCACCACCTTTCTCCCTTCTGGAACTACTACGCCACCTTAAGACACAACTTCCAGTTTTGGTCTCCTTTGGTCCCTTTTTGCTTACCGGCAAAGGAAGACGTGTGAAACTCGTCTCAGGCCACTAAAACTCCTTAAATATCTCTCCTAGGATTCAAAGAAAGGCGTTCTGACCACCTTCTCCCCTTCTTGCACTTTCTGGCGCCTTTGGACTCAAGTTCCACTTTTGGTCTCTTTTGGTCCCCTTCTGCTTACAGGCAAAGCAAGACGTGCGAAACTTGTCTCAGGCCACTGAATCTACTTCAATACCACTCCTAGGACACAAAGGATGGCTTTGTCAACACCTTCTCCCCTTCTGCGACTTTCTGGCGCCTTTGGACCCAAGTTCAAGTTTTGGTCTCTCTTGGTCACCTTTCGCTTATTAGCAAGGGAAGGCATGCGAAACTCGTCTTAGGCCACTGAAACTCCTTGAATATCACTCCTAGGACTCAAAGGAAGGCTTTCTCACCACCTTCTACCCTTCTGGCACTTTCTGGCTCCTTTGGATCCAAGTTCTAGTTTTGGTCTCTTTTGGTCCCCTCTTGCTTAATGGCTAAGAAAGACGTGCGAAACTTGTCTCAGGCCACTGAAACTCCTTGAATATGACTCCTAGGACTCAAAGGAAGGCTTTCTCACCACCTTCTCCCCTTCTGCCACTTTCTGGCGCCTTTGGACCCAAGTTTCAGTTTTTGTCTCTCTTGGTCACCTTTCGCTTACCAACAAAAGAAGACGTGCGAAACTCGTCGTAGGCCACTGAAAATCCTTGAATACCACTCCTAGGACTCAAAGGAAGGCTTTCTCGCCACCTTCTCCCCTTCTGCCACTTTCTGGCGCCTTTGGACCCAAGTTCCAATTTTGGTCTCTTTTCGTCCCCTGCTTGCTTAGGCAAGGGAAGACGTGCAAAAACTCGTCTCAGGCCACTGAAACTCCTTGAATATCACTCCTAGGAATCAAAGGAATGCTTTCTCACCACTTTCTGCTCTTCTGGCACTTTCTGGCGCCTTTCGACCCAAGTTCTAGTTTTGGTCTCTTTTGGTCCCCTCTTGCTTACCGGCTAAGGAAGACGTGCGAAACTTATCTCAGACCACTGAAACTCCTTGAATATGACTCCTAGTACTCAAAGGAAGGCTTTCTCACCACCTTCTCCCCTTACGCCCTTTGTGTGGCGCCTTTGGACCCAAGTTCAGTTTTTGTCTCTTTTAGTCCGTTTTTGCTTACCGAAGCAAAGGAAGATCATGAAACTTGTCTCGGGCCATTGAAACTCTTTGAATACCACTCCTAGGACTCTAAGGAAGGCTTTCTCACCACCTTCTCCCCTTCTACCACTTTCACGCGCCGTTGGAACCAAGTTTCGGTTTGGTCTCTTTTGGTCCCCTTTTGCGTCTTGGCAAAAGGAGGACGTGCGAAACTTCTCTCGGAGCCCTTTGAAATTCCTTGAATATCACTCCTAGGACTTAAAGGAAGGCTTTCTCACCACCCTCTTTCCTTACGGCACTTTACAGCGCCTTTAGACCCTAGTTCAGTTTTGATCTCTTTTGGTTCACTTTTGCTTACCGGCAAAGTATTACGTGCGAAATTCGTCTCGAGCCACGAAACTCGTTGAATATCACTCCCTAGGAATGAAAGGAATGCTTTCTCACCACCTTCTCTTCTTACGGCACTTTACGCGCCTTTTGGACCAAAGTTCTAGTTTTGGTCTCTTTTTGTCCCCATTTACTTATGGGCAAAGGAAGACGTGTGAAACTCGTCTCAGGCCACTAAAACTCCTTGATATCACTCCTAGGACTCAAAGAAAGGTAATCTGACCACCTTCTCCACTTCTGGCACTTTGTGGCGCCTTTGGACCCAAGTTCTAGTTTTCGTCTCTTTTGGTCCCCTTTTGCTTATCGGCAAAGGAAGACGTGCGTAACTAGACGCAGGCTACTGAAACTCCTTACATATCACTCCTAGGACACAAAGAAAGGCGTTCTGACCACCTTCTTCCCTTCTTGCACTTTCTGGCGCCTTTGGACCCAAGTTCTAGGTTTGGTCTGTTTTGGTCCCCTTTTCCTTACCGGCAAAGGAAGACGTGTGAAACTGGTCTCAGGCCACTAAAACTCCTTGAATATCACTCCTAGGACACAAAGAAAGGCGATCAGACCACCTTCTCCCATTCTTGCACTTTCTCGCGCCTTTGGACCTAAGTTCTAGGTTTGGTCTCTTTTGGTCCCCTTTTGCTTACCAGCAAAGGAAGACGTGTGAAACTCGTCTCAGGCCACTAAAACTCCTTGAATATCAGTCCTAGGACACAAAGAAAGGCTTTCTCACCACTTTATCCCCTTCTGCCACTTTCTGGCGCCTTTGGACCCAAGTTCTAGGTTTGGTCTCTTTTGGTCCCCTTTTGCTTACCAGCAAAGGAAGACGTGTGAAACTCGTCTCAGGCCACTAAAACTCCTTGAATATCAGTCCTAGGACTCCAAGAAAGGCTTTCTCACCACTTTATCCCCTTCTGCCACTTTTTAGCGCCTTTGGACCCAAGTTCGAGTTTAGGTCTCCTTTGGTCCCCTTTTGCTTACCGGCAAAGGAAGACGTGTGAAACAGGTCTCAGGTCACTAAAACTCCTTGAATATCACTCCTAGGACACAAATAAAGGAGATCAGACCACCTTCTCCCCTTCTTGCACTTTCTCGCGCCTTTGGACCCAAGTTCTAGGTTTGGTCTCTTTTGGTCCCCTTTTGCTTCCGGCTTAGAAAGACGTACGAAACTCGTCTCGTACCACTAAAACTCCTTGAATATCGGTCCTAGGACTCAAAGGAAGGCTTTCTCGGCACCTTCTCCCCTTGTTGCACTTTACGGCTCCTTTGGATCCAAGTTCGAGTTTTGGTCTCCTTTGGTCCCCTTTTGCTTCCTGCCAAAGGAAGATGCGCGAAACTCGTCTCGGGCCATTGAAACTCCTTGAATATCACTCCTAGGACTCAAAGGAAGGCTTTCTCGGTACCTTCTCCCCTTACGCCACTTTAAGGCGCCTTTGGACACAAGTTCTAGTTTTGTCTCCTTTGGTCCCTTTTTGCTTACAGAGCAAAGGAAGACGTGTGAAACTCGTCTCAGGCCACTAAAACTCCTTGAATATCACTCCTAGGACACAAAGAAAGGCGATCAGACCACCTTCTCCCCTTCTTGCACTTTCTCGCGCCTTTGGACCCAAGTTCTAGGTTTGGTCTCTTTTGGTCCCCTTTTGCTTACCAGCAAAGGAAGACGTGTGAAACTCGTCTCAGGCCACTAAAACTCCTTGAATATCAGTCCTAGGACTCAAAGAAAGGCTTTCCCACCACTTTATCCCCTTCTGCCACTTTATAGCGCCTTTGGACCCAAGTTCGAGTTTAGGTCTCCTTTGGTCCCCTTTTGGTTCTGCGAAGCAAAGGAAGACGTGTGAAGCGGTCTCGGGCCACTAAAACTCCTTGAATATCACTCCTAGGACACAAGAAAGGCGATCAGACCACCTTCTCCCCTTCTTGCACTTTCTCGCGCCTTTGAACCCAAGTTCTAGGTTTGGTCTCTTTTGGTCCCCCTTTTGCTTACAAGCTTAGAAAGACGTACGAAACTCGTCTCGGGCCACTAAAACTCCTTGAATATTAGTCCTAGCACTCAAAGGATGGCTTTCTCGGCACCTTCTCCCCTTACGCCACTTTTTGGCGCCTTTGGACCCAAGTTCGAGTTTAGGTCTCCTTTGGTCCCCCTTTTGCTTGCAAAGCAAAGGAAGACGTGTGAAAGCGGTCTTAGGCCACTAAAACTCCTTGAATATCACACCTAGGACACAAAGAAAGGCGATCAGACCACCTTCTCCCCTTCTTGCACTTTCTCGCGCCTTTGGACCCAAGTTCTAGGTTTGGTCTCTATTGGTCCCCTTTTGCTTACTGGCTTAGAAAGACGTACGAAACTGCGTCTCGGGCCACTAAAACTCCTTGAATATCGAGTCCTAGGACTCGAAGGATGGCTTTCTCGGCACCTTCTCCCCTTACGCCACTTTACGGCGCCTTTGGACCCAAGTTCGAGTTTAGGTCTCCTTTGGTCCCCTTTTGCTTACCGGCAAAGGAAGACGTGTGGCGGTCTTAGGCCACTAAAACTCCTACAATAACACACCTAGGACACAAAGAAAGGCGATCAGGACCACCTTCTCCCCTTCTTGCACTTTCTCGCGCCTTTTGACCCAAGTTCTAGGTTTGGTCTCTATTGGTCCCACTTTTGCTTACCGGCTTAGAAAGACGTACGAAACTCGTCTCGGGCCACTAAAACTCCTTGAATATCGATCCTAGGACTCAAATGATGGCTTTCTCGGCACCTTCTCCCCTTATGCCACTTTACGGCGCCTTTGGACCAAGTTCGAGTTTAGGTCTCCTTTGGTCCGCTTTTGCTTACCGGCAAAGGAAGACGTGTGAAAGCTGGTCTCGAGGCCACTAAAACTCCTTGAATATCACTCCTAGGACACAAAGAAAGGCGATCGAGACCACCTTCTCCCCTTCTTGCACTTTCTCGCGCCTTTGGACCCAAGTTCTAGGTTTGGTCTCTATTGGTCCCCTTTTGCTTACCGGCTTAGAAAGACGTACGAAACTCGTCTCGGAGCCACTAAAACTCCTTAAATATCAGTCCTGGGACTCGGAGAGGATGGCTTTCTCGGCACCTTCTCCCCTTACGCCACTTTAAAGCGCCTTTGGACCCAAGTTCGGAGTTTAGGTCTCCTTTGGTCCGCTTTTGCTTACCGGCAAAGGAAGACGTGTGAAACTGGTCTCGGGCCACTAAAACTCCTTGAATATCCACTCCTAGGACACAAAGAAAGGCGATCGGACCACGCTTCTCCCCTTCTTGCACTTTCTCGCGCCTTTGGACCCAAGTTCTAGGTTTGGTCTCTTTTGGTCCCTTTTTGCTTGCAGACAAAAGGAAGACGTGCGTAACTAGACTCGAGGCCACTAAAACTCCTTGAATATCGGTCCTAGGACTCAAGAAAGGCTTTTCTCACCACTTTATCCCCTTACGCCACTTTATAGCGCCTTTGGACCCAAGTTCCGTTTTGGTCTCTTTTGGGCCTTTTTTGCTTACCGGCAAAGGAAGATGCGTGAGAAACTCCTCTCGACCCATTGGAAACTCCTTGAATATCACTCGTAGGACTCAAAGGAAGGCCTTCTCACCAACTTCTCCCCTTTTGCCACTTTACGGCGTCTTTGGACCCTAGTTCCGGTTTTGGTCTCTTTTGGTCCCCTTTTTGCTTCACAGAAGCTTAGAAAGACGTACGAAGCAGATCTCGGGCCACTAAAACTCCTTGAATATCGATCCACAGGACTCGAAAAGGAAGGCTTTCTCGGCACCTTCTCCCATACGCCACTTTACGGCGCCTTTGGACACAAGTTCCAATTTTTGTCTCCTTTGGTCCTTTTTTGCTTAGGCGAAGGAAGACGTTTGAAACTCATCTCGAGGCCACTAAAACTCCTTTAATATCACTCCTAGGACACAAAGAAAGGCGTTCGACCACCTTACTCCCCTTCTTGCACTTTAAGGCGCCTTTGGACCCAAGTTCGAGTTTTGGTCTCCTTTGGTCCCCTTTTCTTGTGCGGCAAACGGAAGACGTGCGTAACTAGACTCGAGCCCTTTGAAACTCCTTAAATATCACTCTAGGACTCAAAAGGAAGGCTTTCTCACCACCTTCTCCCATCTGGAACTATCTGCCACCTTAGGACCACAACTTCCGGTTTGGTCTCCTTTGGTCCCCTTTTGCTTACCAGCAAAGGAAGACGTGTGGCTGGTCTCGGGCCCTTTAAAAACTCCTTGAATATCACTCCTAGGACACAAAGAAAGGCGATAGACCACCTTCTCCCACTTCTTGCACTTTCTCGCGCCTTTGAACCCAAGTTCTAGGTTTGGTTTCTTTTGGTCCCCTTTTGCTTACCGGCTTAGAAAGACGTAGGAAACTCGTCTCGAGCCACTAAAACTCCTTGAATATCGAGTCCTAGGACTCAAAGGATGGCTTTCTCGGCACCTTCTCCCCTTACGCCACTTTTTGGCGCCTTTGGACCCAAGTTCGAGTTTAGGTCTCCTTTGGTCCCCTTTTGCTTACAGAAGCAAGGAAGACGTGTGGCGGGTCTCGGGCCACTAAAACTCCTTGAATATTACTCCTAGGACACAAAGAAAGGCGATCGGACCACCTGTCTCCCCTTCTTGCACTTTCTCGCGCCTTTGGACCCAAGTTCTAGGTTTGGTCTCTATTGGTCCCCTTTTGCTTACCAGGCTTAGAAAGACGTACGAAACTGCGTCTCGAGCCATAAAACTCCTTGAATATCGATCCACAGGACTCGAAGGATGGCTTTCTCGGCACCTGTCTCCCCTTCGCCACTTTACGGCGCCTTTGGACCCAAGTTCGAGTTTAGGTCTCCTTTGGTCCCCTTTTGCTTACCGGCAAAGGAAGACGTGTGGCTTGGTCTCGAGGCCACTAAAACTCCTTGAATATTACTCCTAGGACACAAAGAAAGGCGATCGAGACCACCTTCTCCCCTTCTTGCACTTTCTCGCGCCTTTGGACCCAGAGTTCTAGGTTTGGTCTCTATTGGTCCCCTTTTGCTTACCGGCTTAGAAAGACGTCACGAAACTTGTCTCGAGGCCACTAAAACTCCTTGAATATCGAGTCCTAGGACTCAAAGGATGGCTTTCTCAGCACCTTCTCCCCTTCTGCCACTTTCTGGCGCCTTTGGACCCAAGTTCGAGTTTAGGTCTCCTTTGGTCCCCTTTTGCTTACCGGCAAAGGAAGACGTGTGACACTGGTCTCAGGCCACTAAAACTCCTTAAATATCACTCCTAGGACACAAAGAAAGGCGATCAGACCACCTTCTCCCCTTCTTGCACTTTCTCGCGCCTTTGGACCCAAGTTCTAGGTTTGGTCTCTTTTGGTCCCTTTTTGCTTACCAGCAAAGGAAGACGTGCGAAAGTCGTCTCAGGCCACTAAAACTCCTTGAATATCAGTCCTAGGACACAAAGAAAGGCTTTCTCACCACTTTATCCCCTTCTGTCACTTTCTGGCGCCTTTGGACCCAAGTTCTAGGTTTGGTCTCTTTTGGTCCCCTTTTGCTTACCGACGAAAGGAAGACGTGTGAAACTCGTCTCGGGCCACTAAAACTCCTTGAATATCTCTCCTAGGACTCAAAGAAAGGCGGTTCGACCACCTTCTCCCCTTCTTGCACTTTAAGGCGCATTTGGACTCAAGTTCCACTTTTGGTCTCTTTTGGTCCCCTTTTGGTTCTGGCAAAGGAAGATGTGCGAAACTCATCACGAGCCCATGAAACTCCTTCAATATCACTCTTAGGACTCAACGGAAAGTTTTTTCACCACCTTCTCCTCTTCGGCACTTTACGGCGTCTTTGGGCCCGAAGTTCCACTTTTGGTCTCTTTTGGTCCCCCTTTTGGTTACCCGAAAAGGAAGATGTGCGAAACTCATCACGGGCCAGCTTTGAAACACCTTGAATATTACACCTAGGACTCAAAGGAAGGCTTTCTCGCCACCTTTCTCCCCTTCTTGCACTTTAAGGCGCCTTTGGACCCAAGTTCCACTTTTGGTCTCTTTTGGCTCTTTTGGTCCCCTTTAGTGCGACAGGCAACGGAAGATGTGCGAAATTCTTCTCG